>JAVQJF010092787.1:0-78475 GCA_036023855.1 Gadopsis marmoratus
GGGGGTCGTCTCATTGTTGACCCTCTAGTGCACCTGTTGTTAATTTCATTAACACCAAAGCAGCTGAAACTGATTAACAACCCCCTCTGCTACTTAACTGACCAGATCAATATCCCAGAAGTTTAATTGACTTCACGCTATTCTCTGCTTAAAAAGTGTTCCTTTAATTTTTTTGAGCATTGTACATTCAGTACTACACTTAAACATACATAAAAGAAACCAATGTTGACTGTCGGCAGGAAAAGGAAAACGAGCAGTGGTCTCTGTTAAAGTCTGATGTTTTGTTCCTCCCTGACCTTCTCCCTATGTGGACTTTGTCGCTCTAATGACACACTTGTCCAACCAGGACAAGAGTCATAATCCCTTTATCACTTCAACGTTAACAAACAGTACTGCATGTCGTTTTGGGGTATCTGCTGAAATGATTGATGATGTTTTTCTTGGGAGGACAGTCTCACTATCTTTACATTTTCCTGACATTTTCCTTTGGTCATGTGAATAATGACTGTTGTCTTATAGGAGCAAATACAGAAGTAGCATGATGTATCTGTAACGCCACAACATCTTTTAGACAGTGACTTGTTGTAGGTTGTCAACAGAATTTGCTGAAGGTTTGACAAATTCAGTTTCCGAAACATAATCAAACTTTAACCACAGCAGAGGCACATAAAAAATGGTTATGTGAATAACTTTTATAATTGTCATTTGTAAAAGTAATGAAAGGAAGTAAGAAATTATGTCATCCTGCCGAGTGGAGTGCCAGTTAAGAAAACAGTATGGTTCATTTTGAAAGGTAATGACCAATTTTGACCTATTATGTTGGAAGACATGTGCAAGACAAACCTTACACAACCCAGACTCAGGTCTTAATTAAAGACAGGTGTGTTTATACATCAGAAGGTGCGGTGCAA
Source organism: Gadopsis marmoratus (assembly GCA_036023855.1). Classification (NCBI taxonomy): domain Eukaryota; kingdom Metazoa; phylum Chordata; class Actinopteri; order Centrarchiformes; family Percichthyidae; genus Gadopsis; species Gadopsis marmoratus. The sequence goes on from JAVQJF010092787.1 coordinate 912, forward strand.
TATTATGCTGGTTTTTGCTGGTTAAAAAGAACATTGGTCATGATTTTATTTGGAGGCGACACACCGACATCTCTATTGTGCTCTGTCTAGCAGCGAATGAGTGAACGATTTCAAACAGGGTTTGGGTGTTGTCTGTGTCTTGCAGGTCAAGCCCTTCCTCATCTGTCCACCACACAAAATCAGTGTGTTTCTCAGTTCTGCAAACCGGCATCTAATTCCTTCATCAGGCTTCATGTTCTCCTACATCACCTGTTGCCTTATTATCACCAGTGTAACTCCTCAGCTGATTAGGAGGACGAACAATTTACAAGACCGCTGGCAAAGGACACACACATAAGACTCGTTCAGCGATCAATAGCGCTCCCCAAACGTTTATGATGAGCTATATGACTGAGACAAAGCAGTTTAAAGAATGTGTGCATCCATGAAGACCGTGAGTGTTCCTTTTTTTGCTGATACTGATCATGTTGCAATGAGAGTGTTGTGTATGTTAGCATTTTCGGAGGCTGTGCTGCCAAGCTGTCAGCATTATGGGTAACTGGCAGTGATGACTAATGGATATGTTAGTCTATGTGGCCCTCTTGCTAATAGTACTGTGTTCATATGTGGCTAATCCTGTGCATTGAGGAGACTAGGATTCCTATTAACCACATAACCAAGCAACCTATTTTCTGTCTTTTACTGGACATCCCACTGCTTATCTGCATTGTTCAATAACCAGTGAAAGTCGGGTGAAAGCTACCCGTGTTTTTCAGACAGTATGCAAGCTTGAGGGAGAAAGTACTGCCTTATATAATAATGCCTTGAACGATGTGGAATATAACATGATCACATCATTCATGGGCTATTCACTTCTTCATAAAAACCTTTATTATGGACTACAGACATAATGGAATTAAAATTGATGAATAGCATCCTCTGTAGCCAGCCACAGTTAAGCTCTTTGGGGGCCGCCCACAAAGTGTCGCAGGTAGGTGGCCTGATGTACGGTATGTTCACTGGATTCGTATGTGTGTGTGTTTGTGTGTGTGTGTGTGCGACACATTTACAAGCTTCTGTTTCTGTCTCCATCTACATACATCTCACCCCATCTCTCTATCACTCTCTCTCTGTAACTTGTGTAGCGCTTGTCAGAGGGGGAGCTGGGATTAGGGAGGCCTTAGCATCAAATCTGACAAAGGTAATACCAGTAATTAGCATTCACAGGAAAACTGTAAAAAGATGGACATGATCAAAGACCGTGCCAACGAATTTTACGCAGGTGTGATTGCACTTTTGAGTCAACAAAGTTAACTTGTCTTTAGTAATTTTCTGTTGTTTTTGAAATTATTTAAAAGTGCTCATGTGCTGTCAAGTGTTCAGTTTGACAGTAGAGCTACAAACCTACAAAGTTGTCATGTAAAATGCCCCAAATAAGGTGAGGAAAGTACAACCCTTTTTGATAACATCTGATGTTTTATCTTCACAATGTGCAACAATTTAAGAAATGTTATTATTCATACTTAACCCAATTTATGCAACAAAAGGTGTGGACTTTGACTGATATTTTCATTATTAGGAACATTACAGCCGATGGCTAATTCAGGGAGATTATAAAATCTTTGCAAAGCAGCAGAGTAATCAAAATTAATTTCATATTTAACCAAATGAGGTAAGCCATTAGTCTTCATTATTGTCTCATGTTGTTAAATTAACTTAAAGACAATTGCAGGAATGGATAGAACTCAATTTTCGTGGGCTCGTCTGGCAACACATGCGTTTTATACTGACCAAACTTGCCCATATTAGTTAGATATAAATAAAAATAGTCTGAGCTTGAAAAAAATAACTAAGATTTGTTTGACATGTTCAATAATGAAAAATAGGAGATAAAAGCATGCCTAAAGGGAAGGAATTAGTCAGGTGAATTATAGAATTACACAACGTGAGCTGCATCCGAAGTTGTTTATATTTTCGCATCAAATGAGATTCTGTGCATGTTTCAAAGCGTTAATGGCAAAATTACATTGAGCTAAATGTACGACCTGAACCCTCATTTGTTAATCCTGTGTTTAGAGGTGTGATTCAACAAGGCCATTTTGATTTTCAAGGCCACATTTCCAGGGCCATTTATGTTGATTTGTCGCACAAGCGCTGCAATTAAAGGGACACCCTTCATTGGCAGGTTGACTTACATCCACTTAACTGCAGTATCTGCTCTTCTGTCGCCCCTCTGTTGCTTTAGATTTGTCAAAGCAAGGCCATCAGTGCCACGGAGACGTAAAGGGATGAGGGAACTAGACCTGTGAATTAAGGATGCAATCATCAATATCCAGGAGCACTGCGCTGCTGTAGTGCCTTCTCCCTATTGAATTTTATTTTGTACAACACAGCATTGCTCCCTAGGTGGGCAACCTCATGTCTTTGACGTTCAAGAATGACATGAAATAGCACCTTTCTGGTTTTACACTGGCAAACACAGCTCTTGCTCGTGTAGCGTGGGCAATTTCAAATCCATTATTTTTCATATAAAGACAGGATTTGTCCGTTGAAAGCAGGAGTTATTGTTGCTTGCTATCGCCTGGTTAAATGTGTTTGACTAAATGGTAAGCTAAAAGGATGTAAAAGGTAAAACATCAAACTTCTTAAAATAGTGAAGTACACACACGGTACAGAGAAAAATGCTACCATTTCAGCTTGCATAAACAATGCTCAATAAATAAATTGGAGATCACAGTCGAAGTTCTCATGACTAGGTGGTGTCTTTGTAAATACCTCTGTACTGCTGTTTAACATTTCCCTTACTAATGCAACACTGGAAGCCTCGTCAGCCCCTGTTGAGCAGCCTGCTGAGGTCAGCATCCACAGCAGGACAGGTCCTGCTGTCCATCTCCTTTAGGGGCACGGTATTACCATATAAACTTTGTTAATGACCTTGTCATTTACACAACTTAATTACCAGAGTTGTGTCCCCTGAACATATGAATTATACATCAGGAAGATGGCTTCAGATGAGTAGCTGTAGGGGTTTGGTAAAAGTATGCCAGCTCAGTGCTTCAACTGCAGTCTCATGTGTCTACCATGTAAGGAAAATAAATTAATAGCCAATTTGGAACAGCCATTTTAGGAGGGTGTGAGGCACCTATTTATTTTTAATCAAAAAGCAGCTTGGTTTTGGATAAAGATAAAACTACTTATTTTTAATGAGGAAAACATCCAAAAGTCATTTTTAGCAAAAAGGGGGAGACTTCAATCCCCCTCTCGGGGGAAAAGCGTCAAACTCACCGTTGTGGAGTAGATGGTGAGTTCTGATCATTATTGTCTTGGCAGATTGGTCAACCTAATTTAGATTTGTAAAGCATTTGTAGTATTTGATCTGGTGGGGCGTGGCCAAGGATGTTTTTAAGGAGGTTGGATGTGGTGTGTTGTCAAGGCATCAATGTGTGACTTTAGAACTGGGTAGGCTGCATCCGGCAATTTTTGTTACTTTCTGAAACTGACAATCCTACAAGCATGCCTGCTTCACGCAACATGGGCCTGGTTTGAGAAGGTGAGAAAGCATTAAGGGTTTGAACTTCCCTTTCAAGCTCTTTAATTCTTCACACAACATTTTAGTACAGAATTGTGTGACACTACGAATGCCTTTGGAGGTGTACACCATCATCTCCATTTGTACTATTTACTGTATCTCGCCTGACAGCAGGCTTTTCGCCCCGCCTTTGAGTGTGACCAGAGAATGTACAAACTAGTTCCTTTGGAAGCATGCTGAACTCTTCAGTCTTGCTGCAAAATGGTCCCAGTGGCAAATAACTGTAGTGCAACAGATCATAGATTTGCCACTGTGCATTAATAAATGTTGCTGTTCTAACTTCACAACTAGCCAGTCAAACTAGCCTCTCAAAATCAAAAAGCAAGAGCCCTTCAATGTCATGCCACATTCAATAAGACTGTTGAGCACAGTTTACAATACCTGTGATATCTCTGAGTGCTGTCACAGTCTCAAACCCAAGGTCTCATGTTTTTGTTTGAATAATGAAATGTTTCATTTCAAGTTAATGAGGGAAGAAAGCTGGACCCAGCGTGTTCTTTTAATGAGCTATAAGTAAACCGCAATCCCTGGGAAGAATTAAAAGGTTTCGTGTTTTATTCAGCTGTTCACAAAGGATGCTAATATACTGCAGAGAAGCCCACTGTCATCTTCCATCACGCACCAGCAATCCATTAGATTCGTCCGCACATGCTGGGATATCGCGCACCTCAAAAACTCCCACTCTGCACCTGTCAACATGGCTAGTGTCTTTTTCTGCCACTTGTCTGCATCTCTTGTATATTGTCTGCTTAATTCTAGTGTTCTTGCCCTTGGTCACACGGAGCATGCTGTGCTTGTCAAAGTCACTGTAATAAAATTACATAACTGGAGGTTGATCTAGAGACACTGAACGAAAAGACTAAGTCTGTGTTCTGGTCAGTTGTTTGGCCCTACTCAACACATGGGAATTAAGCACAGATGTAAATCTCCCGCAGAAAGCTCACAAGTGTCAGAGATCATCGAAGCCATCTGCTGTGGCAACTCAGTAAACAGTACATCTCACGCATTACACACACTCAATATGTTCAATATAGCCTAGAGTTCATAGCAGACCATGGTAATGATATTTATGTTACAGCAGAGATTGGCGTGATTTGATATGCATCCCCTGTGGTCTGGTTTCACAGCTAAAAACTGAATCTGTTGACCTACTATTGTATATTGGTGCTTAATGTGTAACCAGTGCGCCGATGTCTGGGCATGGTGGCAGGAGGGAAAAGGACCCAGACAGCGATGTAGGATGTAGGAATATAGAGATTTATTCAGAAGAACAGAAAAACTCTTACAGGGCCAGGTAAGGCTGCGATGCAGCGAAAGAAACAGGCAAATCCAAAGTCCAACAAGCAAAGACAGCTTGTAGTCCAACACTGGGAGTAACAGATGCAGAACACAGAGAGATACAGATGAAGAACACACAGAACTGATGGTGCAGAGGAATACTCACAGACCGCTTAAATAGTACACAGGCATTGATGAAGACAACGAGACACAGGTGACCACGACAGACAGGTGCAGCAAGTTAGGAAACTTGTGAACACTGAACTGATGGGAGAAATAAAGCTAGAACCCACCAGACCAGAAGTGTACTGGACGGACGTCAAAATAACACAGGAAACATGACCACCCAGACACAGACCACTACATAGATGCGGACTTCCCTGTGTGCCGGGGAAAAGAAATGCCAAGTCTCTCTTGTCTGCAGCAGCCAACGTTCTTTAGTATCGTTTCCACTAGCAAGAAACACATCATCAACAAGATATGCTGAAAGGATTTATTAATGAAAATGTTTGGGGTGCGAGGCTCAAAACTCACTTCATATTCTTCTGCTTGCTGTCTACATTGTGGGGATATATATTTATTATTTTAACCATGTTGACAAAGGTCCCCTAACCTTAACAAATAACTTATTGTAACCCAAACCATGATCTTCCCTAAATCTTACCAAGCTGTGCTTGTGCTTGTGCCTAAACCTAAACCAACCTTAACCATAGCATTGTCACATCACAAAACTGACAGGAATTGCAGTAATGGTTTTGGAAGACACAGATGATCCTGTCAATAGGAGCGTTGGCTCAGAAAGGCGTAGAGGACAAAGCACATATTTTTATTTTGTGGACTGGAGGTTAAAACGTTATTCTGTAGATTCATCCTTTGACACTAATTAATAGTGAATAAATAGACAGACAAACATTTGCAGGTGAAAACATTCTCTGCTTACAGTTTTGTTTTGCACATCAGTGCTATCTGCAGGGAGCTCATTACAATTCCACAAATGTAAAACCCTTTAAACATTTCTGAGAGAATATGACAGTGCTTCGGTGGGTTTGAATGAAAGGTTGACTTAACCAGACACATAGACCTTAATGGTGAAAAGGTCATTCCACTCTAAATAGTCAATGTTGCTGGAGACATTCCCATGATAGAACCGCTGATAACTCTCTAAAATGAAATCCATCTGTGCCTGTGATACATTGCCATTTCACCGCCATTGGCGTTAATTCATTACAGAAGAACCAGGGAGAGATTACAGCTTTGTATTCCTTGACAATGTCACCCAGGCCTGCACCATCCAGATAATTATGAGTCGAGAGCTGCGGCCTCAGAATGAGAAAGCTCTCTGCGCTCATCTCATTCTTCTGAATGGGCCTATGTCAGATACCGACAATGAGTGACCTTGTGCTTGGAAAATCGCACTGAATTAACCACTGAGCAGATATCACTTATACACCCTGGCTGCATTCCTCTTGAGGGGCCTAGAGTCATCTTTCAAAAATGAATCAACTCAACTGCCTAAATTACGCCCCCCCCAGTCACACAACAGAGACATGCACATTTTTTTTACACTCAACTTTAGTTGTGTTTCTTAGCAGCTAAAATGGATGCGATTGTCATAATTGTGGATAATTGATTCTTCAATGGTGGCACTTATTAGTTACACATTAGATGATAGTGTTTGTTCTAAAATCTGAAAACTGAAAATGTATATGGCTGAGCAACACAGACCTTATTCCTGCTGCTGACTCCTGATTCATTAAATATGCAACATATTTCTAATGTTTTTCTGTGTACTTTAAGTGCTGTCAACTGTGAATCAGGGAAAACAACAAAACTAAAAAACAACAGTACTCTTGTTGAATATAAATAGGTTGGAGAGATGAAACTCTGCCAGCAAAGTTCTCATAACTCTAACCTTCCTGTCAAATATCAGCGTGGGTGTAATCAGGACTTATCTTCTAAGATTTATTTACTCTTTGAAATTATTTCATTTGTCAGCAATCAGTGCTGTAACCATATTCAATAAATATATGAACTAGCTTACTATTGTAAGTTTGTATAATGATTACATGCATGGGAAATACACACCAATCAGACATAACATTATGACCACTGACAGGTGAAGTGAATAACACTGATTATCTTGTTACCATGGCACCTGTCAGTGGGGGGGGGGGGATATATTAGGCAGCAAGTGAACATTTTGCTGAAGCAAAAACAAGCGGAAGGATGTGAGGGACTTTGACAAACCAAACTGGGATCGCTAGTCGACTGGGTCAGAGCAGCTCCAAAACTAAAGCTCTTATGGGATGTTCCTGGTATGAAGTGGTCAGTACCTACCAAAAGTGGTCCAAGGAAGGAAAACCAGCGACAGGGTCACTGGCCCGTGTGGTCCGATCCAACAGAAAAGCTTCTGTAGCTCAAATTGCTGAAAACGTTACTGCTGGTTCTGATAGAAAGGTGTCAGAACACACAGAGCATCGCAGTTTGCTGCATATGGGGCTGCGTAGTCGCAGACCGGTCAGGGTGCCCATGCTGACCCCTGTTAACCGCGAAAGCGCCTACAATGGGCACGTGAGCATCAGAAGTGGACTACGGAGCAATGGAAGAGGGTGGCCAGGTCTGATGAATCACATTTCTTCTACATGTGGATGGCCAGGTGTCTGTGTGTTGCTTACCTGGGGAAGACATGGTACCAGGATGCAGTATGAGAAGAAGGCAAGCCGGTGGAGGCTGTGTGATGTGTGACCAAAAATGGTTCAGGAATGGTTTGAGGAACACGACAATGAGTTCCAGGTGTTGACTTGGCTTCCAAATTCCCCAGATCACAATCCAATCGAGCATCAGTGGGGTGTGTTGGACAAACAAGTCCAATCAATGGAGGCCCCACGTCGCAACTTACAGGACTTTAAGGATCTGCTGCTAACGTCTTAGTGCCAGATACCACAGCACACCTTCAGAGGTCTAGTGGAGTCCATGCCTTGATGGGTCAGAGCTGTTTTGGAGGCCAAAATGGGACCTACACAATATTAAGCAGGTGGTCATAATGTTATGGCTGATCGATGTATATTCTGTGTCATCTCATCTGAATATGGTTGCCTGCATATTACAAAAGGTATCTCCCAAATGACTAAATAATTATAACAATAAGAATAAGAATAAGAATAAGAAGAAGGTTTTCAGGTATCCAGCACTGAAGCCAGAGCTGACATTCCAGAACCATTAGGATGAATGACATTTTGTTTGTGATGTTGAAAACATAAAAAAAATTACATTTTGTAAACCTCAACAGTAAACAGGCAGGAGGAAATAAACCTTGCTTGTCGACATTGTGATCATTGGGAATTGTTTTCTACCAAAGGCAAAAAGCGGAGGCTAGATACCACAGGGGGCATTTTGTAAAATGAATTTGGGTATACTGACATGAATCGTGAATGTTACTTTTGTTCTCTATAGCTGTCACCTGTTTGATCCACTTTGCTCTAACTTATTGCATGCAGAGTATTTCTTGCCCAGTCACACAGAGAAAACCCCCAAAACAGCTCAGTTTCTTCCGCTCCTTGTTGTGCAATTATTGAAGTCCGCCTTCCTGCATGCCCTGACTGGCTTTCATGAGAGAGCAAGTACAAATTGAAATGTTATTACTGCTCAATTGAATACTCAATAAGAGTTGTGGTCATTCATTTGCTGGTTCATATGTTTATTTTTTAGTTCAGGTGTGTGTGATCTTTTTGAAGGTTTCTCAGTTAGTGAAGAAATTACTCAGCACACTGGCAGATTTGAATAGCCTCACAGACTTTTAATTTGTTTTTAGTGGCATATGGCTTTATTTACACTTGGTGTAAATCAGGTGTGTACACCTGATTGTGTAATGGACAGAATCTCCATAAAACAAAACAGAATTAGCTTTCAATTATGTTTGTTTAATAAAGAAAAAATCCTTTTGATTGTTACAGTCGACTGCAGTTACTAAAAAATGGTCTCTCTGGTATCTTCACAAGGGAACCCTCAGAGCTAAATGTAATGTAAACATAAAAGAAACCAATTAGAAAGTTCCAAAAGTGGAGAAAAAAATAGACACATGGATCTGAAACCAGAGACACACGACAATCACATGCTGCACAGAAGGTTGCCTGGTTCCTTTTGAGATAAAACAGATAAACACTAATTGACTTAGCTGCCTCTGTAAATGCTCATTTTCTGATGTGCTGACATGCAGAACATTTCACAATAAACATGAAGATGCTAACTTTCGACTGCGAGCATGTATACTGGCCATTTCATCAAAAAAAAAAAAAACATGTCATGACATAAATCATTCACTATGTTTTTATCTTGCCTTCATCAGGGAGGTCAGTAATTGTAATATTAGAATGCTTGCATGCTAAATATAAGGATGCAGTCATTATCAGGCCTGTTAGCATGGTAATGTCAGCATGCAGATCACACCAATGTTCGCATTTTTTCCTGCACTTGTACGGATTGAAGAACGGCAAAGTTATCTCCATTTCTTTCCATCCCATCAAAATTTCTGTTCTTGGTGTGTAACAAGCATCGCAGCCTCACAGGGCTGTCACTCTATAGATATTTAGTGCTATTCCTTTCATTCCCCTTAAAATGCAGGTATATTAGGCATGTGACCTTCTCTGTTAAATGCACTCCCTCCCAGTGAATTAAATAATTATGAAGCTATGTCTGCTCTGCTGGTTTCAAGGCAATGATCGGAGTGTCTTTCCTAAAAGCTGAAAAGCAGATAGCAGCTGTGTGCCCACTTGAGAGCAAATCATCTCATCAGGTATGGCGCATTGAGATTCAGCAGGTAAGCCGCAACCTCACATCGCTCACTTCCTGTCATCGCTGCATCTCTGGCCCATCCACCCCCAGCCCTGCTGTCTGGCATGGTAATACACATCACTGCCTGGAGCACACACCTACACTCGAGATGAAAACATTTAATCAGATATCATGTATGGTAATCCAGAGTCGATAGTTAAGCATCCTTACGCACATTCAGAAATGAAATAATGTAGGATTTAGACAAAAGCGCCACTCGCACACTTTGTGCTCTGCAATCTGATTTCACCTGCTTTCAACATGCACAAATTCATCCAAATCTGTCAACACCGCCCCCACACCTCTCCTCTTTCTTATTGAAGTCAGGTAACCAGTCGGCATTACCTGCATTAGAGCCTTTTTAATTCAAATTGGATTTACAGAATTGCTAAAATTGACTAGATGCAATGAAGCCTGAGCTTATGACATGGACCGGTGTTTCTCAGCTGACAGTTGCTGTTTCATTACATTACACACACACAGCTTAGGCTTTGTAGCTTAAGAACTGAACTAACATTCATTACATGAGGTACTTAAGACACATGTTACATTACAATACTGACAATACAAAGTTTTTGTAGTAATCTTCAGGTATCGTTAAGTGCGTTGCATAGATTTACAGTAAGCAACCATTAACTGTAAAACCTATTTGTCTATTTGCAGTCTGATATGATTTGATACATTATTCCACTCTTCATTTTCACCCACAGAACACTCAATCAAAAATTTGTTTCAGCACGGCAACGATTTCACAGGCCCGGACTGTTAAGCAACAAACAAACAAACGAATTAATTAACAGATAAATTAATGAATAGCTTCCAGTACCCTCTGGAAACAGGAGGAAACCATGTTAATCTGCCTGTGAGTTTATTAAAACAATTCAGGATGCACCGTACATATTATTTTGGCATGTACTGTGTCTTAACTAAATGCTGTAGTATGTGTAGTCTACTTACTGTATGTATGAATTTAATGCCCAAATCTTGAAAGAAATACACCAAATGTGAATGTTTTTTGGCGTGGTATCCAGTTGTTAACATCTGCTCTGTACAGTAAAAAAAGATACAATGGATGCGCTATATGGAATACATCAAGACAGGGCTGCCATCTTCTAGGCAATCCCCTCGCCTCCTCACTTTCTGCTTTGTTGACTGCGTAACCAAAAAGCTGATGTGAAATCAGGTAGTGCATTCTTGTCAGAGCACTTCTGCTAAATTGCTACGTGGAGCCAGGGAAGCTTAAACAGCTATAAGTGCTTACGCTGAAGTGTGAAGGCACCCATTACAGAAAGCTTTTTTAACATGTATTCCAAATAATAAGATATATTAAAGTTAAGGGAAAATAAAGTAAGCCTGATTAAAAAAAACGAATGTAACAAATGTCAAATGTCAATCTGGGAAGGAGTACGGTGTATTTTTACAGGCAGGTGGGTTCCTGTCAGAGCAACAAATATCTCTAGTGCATTAATATTCAACATCAATATGTGAACGCACAAGTCTTCTTGCTTGTTATCAAAGTCAATTATTAGGTTCAGCATGCCAGCCTGATATTTTGTAAACTAAGACGTTCAATGCAATTGAGCACTGAGGGGATTTCATAAAGCCAGAGTCAAGGCCAAGCAAGGAGCGCTTGTCTGAATGAAAAATGGGATTGCTTTGTGCTTGTCCCTAGGCTTGTGTACCAATAACTTCAAAACATGAGAGATACGGTAAATATAGTTGCTCCCCAAACTGCCTTTTTGAGTAACCAAAGAGGGAAAACTACAATAAAACACAGGAGCAAACATGCCGTGAGATGTTTTATTAATTCATTAAAGCCATCAGCAACTTAGTGTTCAGAGAGCATCAGAGATGGATACAAACACGCAATATATGAAACAATCTAAACAATTTCTATTTGGTGGTGGCTTGTAGATGCACACATGTTGTATCTGCACATCAGGTTATTGCAGTGGAGTCTGTGCTGTGAATGACATTTTTCTTTCTATCTTTCTCTTAAAATCATCAGTCACCCCAGACAAACTGCAGGTGATTGCTTCAGTGGCCGTTAACAGCAGGAATCTCACCCCAAACATGAGCTCGCATGTTCGTCTGTAGTAGAAGTTGATTAAAAGAGTACAAAAAAACAAAAGGTACCCTGTTCAGATGTTGACCACTAGTAGCGAGCAATGTATCATGCACGGTGATGCAATACACGATCCTGCTACTGGTTGTGCGCTACTCAGCTGATCAACTGTTGGAAGCAGCAATGTGCAAAGAAATGTAGCAACACACCAACAAAGGCAAGGAAAAAGAACTCTGCAATGTATGTAATACACACAATGCAAGATTTAAAATGTTAAAATCTGCTTTGCAAGTGGTTTTATGAAGAAGAAAAGTCATCCAATGCGCTCGTCAGGCCTCAGGGATACACGTAACGCATTTTGGTGAGAAACACTAATTGTAAACATAACTTAGAAACTTTAGTTTGTTTCAAAGAACTCCACAGGGTACCTTTTTTTTTATTTTTTAAATTAAGTTCTACTGCTTCATGGCAGGTGACAGACGACTATACATCAAATCTGACATAGCACGTTACATAAAACTGAGCTTGGCAGCTATAGTAAAGACTGAATCATTCAACCTGATGAGAACTTGACTCTACAATTTTTAAAATCAGGTTGAACAAATGCAGAATATAAAATGGCTAAATGCTGCAAGTACATCTCCAAGAGGTAAATTGTGTAACAGTGACATTGTATTATGGATGTTAAATAAAAGTCTGTAAAAGGAAATAAAAAAATGGAATTGGTGCCATATTGCTGCACATCCTATAGAGCCAAGTAGGCCCTAATATACTATTAGTTATAGGTCATTACACTTAAAAGTGATTGCTATATAATGTGCTGTACATTTATTATGCAAACTGTATGCATACAGTAATATTCTATAGCTTCGCGTAAAAGAGCAGCTGGTGTGTTTGTGTGGGTGGTTTCCAAGCAACTCTGCTCTCTATCTGTATCATCGACATTAACATTGTGCTTTATGCACTTTTAGGCTTTTAGTGTGAGGTAGAAGGAGAGAGCTTTAGGGTACGTAAGTTAATTTAGTTTCCTCACAAAATGTGAGCGCCTTAGTCTTTAACATTTAATTCAAAGGGAGGTATTTTTCAAGAAGCCAAAAGGGTGTGTGAAGGGTAATAAATCCCCAGCCCGACTCTCCAGAGCCTTGCAGAGGTTTCAACACATGCTAAAAAACCTGGGCCCTGGGCTATATTGTGATAGAAATAGTGGGTATACTGCCCACCTGAATAATGCACAAGGTTAAAAGGTCATGATGGAATTTCCATTTCTATTAAATTTAAGAGAGGTGGCAAGGTGGCAAAGCGGTCCAATGCAGTTACTTTCATTCATAACACTACGGAACCATGCTCATTACAATAACTGCCCTTGCTGCTGTAACTCAAGGCTTCCACTGCATTTCCATCGTTTAAAATCAACCTATTAAAAATGTGACAAATGATTGTGATTGTTGTTTTTCCACCTGCGCAGACCAGCTTGATGGGAATCATGGCATTTCAAACTGGAAAGTTGACAGTAGCGGTGAGGGCATTTCCTCTGAACATCATGCTTTTGTTTCATCATTTTACAAAACACACCACATCTCTCACAATGGTAGCGTCCCCACACTCCAGAAAAGCGATAGGGGTCACGGACAAAAGATTTAACTTAATTAACCTCATTCTTCCTCTTTAAGGATTTCTGAATTAGGCTGAAATGTTCACACAAAACACACATTTAAATGCGTCTCTATGGCTGAATATTTAAATAAGAAAACAGATACAAATCCACTAGCTTTCTATTATGAATCATTTATGACAAAGGGTTCTAGTCAGATATAAATTGCAGAGAGACTTAACCACAGAGAGTATATAAAAACACACAGTGCATAGTGTTACACAGCATTACCAGGACAGGGCTTCAGGTGAGTAATAATCCTTCAGTATAGTAGAATTGTACTTCAGGTCCATATTAACTTAAATAGTCTAAGTGAATGCTATCACCCACCTCTGTGTCCGAGTCTCTGAAGGCTGTTCAAAGAGTGGGGCAGCCAAGGACACAGAAAACATAGTACAAGGGATACGTTTTACATGTTCGTTAAAGCTTTGAATGATACCAGGTTGTGTGACACGAGCAATATAAGTGTGTAGAGAGACATTTCCACAAGACTCCAGATTCCTTCTTTGTTGTTGTTGTTGTTGTTATGTAAGATGCAAAGCCAGGGAAGGTGTTGTATGGATATGATCAATAATTTCAATGACACCTTTTCTGTGGATTCATTGCGTTGACATACTGTGTAAAAATGTAGTACAGGAGCATAAGAATCTACTGCATTTACTTAATATGGAGATTACAAGTTCAAGGAGATGTTGATAAAAAAGATATTAATTATTCAAATGATGCAATTCCTCCCTAACATGTTTTCTCACTAAGCCTCCACTGCTTCTTCAAGTGTTTCTCAGTACAGAGACGCAAATCAGACATTTTCCGAAGTTTATTATGTTATTGGGGCACATAGACTGACCTTGATGTTTCCTTGGAACATTTAACCAACCCCAAGGTGGCCATTATTGTGATGAATATTCGGCACTGCTGACAGCAACATGGCTTATTTATTTACCCAGCGAGAGGTAGCTCGCTACCTCGCCATGACCTCATGCTGTGTCTTCCTCCCTCATTTGTCAACTCACACCTCCTCTGGTGGCCATGCAGCTCCAACAAAGTGAGGGGCGTGAATACAACGTGCAACAGAGCAAGGCAGCTGAAATTGAAACAAACAAACAAAGACAGCTGATGCAGCAAATGACTGTCGCACATGTTAATCTTCCTTGGCAGCCTGTGGTGTTTTCGATTTCACGACAACTTAAAAATAGCAACCTTACCACATGGGACCTACAATTAAGTTGTAATGTAATACTGTGTTGTTTATGTTCATGTTAAAGTGATTTTGGAAACAATTTGTGCGTTCCATTGATGGTACTGAAGTTAAAAAAAGAGAAAAAGAAAAGTAGATATTTAAAAAGAAAGGTATGAATCGATCACTTGACAGATCACTACCATAACCACATACATTAAGTCTCTAAAGGCTAATTTTGCAAATAAACTGTGATTTATTTAATGTTTATTAGTTGGCAACTTGACGACTACATTTAAAGCAAACTTAAATCTTTAAAGTAAAAATGTATGCCAGCAATACCTTCTGTGCTATCACATACAGACTACACAATTTTAATGAAGTTCTGGCACAGTTTATCAAAAGATCAAAAAAGGTGGCACATCTACAGAAAAAGTAACACTGACGGCTCACTGAAGCTTTTTTTTTTCTGCAGACATGCTACAAAGTCTGCCATTACTTCATTAAGCACACAAGCGCCGTGTTGGTTTTTTCTGGCTTTTTTTTTTCAAGCTTTGAAGCTCTTTACCTTTCCACATTTTTAATCAATATCCCAAAATTGAGAGAAATAACATAATGCAGATAAAGTACGATTAGAAGATGTGATGTGAAGGTAGTTGTAAGCAGATGGAAGTGTTTTTGCCAGCACCTATAGCTACTCCTCCATTCGCAGGCTATATGGTAGTGTGTTATAAAATATTAAAAGTTAATATAGTGCTTATAAATGTTAAACAAGGGGTTAAAGTAAAGTGTTACCAGACACAGCAGCCCTGTCACCTAAAAATGACATTCATATACTTCTTTATTACCACAGCAAACATCTTGAAGGAAATGTCATACTTGGTTTTATTAACATGTTGATCCTGACCATATCTGTGAAAGGCTCCATGACAAGATATTTATTTTTGTTTTTACCTACTATATCCAGTTGTGTAATGAAATATGCATTAGTAAACCTTCATATAATTATGTTTAGGCACTCAAAGCTCTTGTTTAGGAAAATATCATGGTCTTGGTGAAAAATGGAAGAAGTCAGTGACTTAATTTTTTGTGACCACATTTTTTATGATTTATACATACATTTTCACCCGGAAAAATCTGCTGTCACTGAACATTGGCCAAACAAATTAGTAGTATATAAAATATAATTTCTATGAGACACAGTATGTCCAAATGTGCCACAGTTGGTATTGATGGCTACAAGCTTCACAGCAACTTTCCTGCCAAACGTTATTACCAAAACTCCTCTCGGGTTTCCTCTCTGTGTGTGTTCAGTCTTTAAAGATAAAAAATAAAAGAATAGTAAACAGTACTCCTGCAAAATAAGGAAAACCTTGCTGAAGTAACAGAAAACAGCCAACAACAAAAGCTCAATGCTTCAGTAATTTAAACATCAAACTAGAATCACTTACCATCAAACTGTAAATGGAAAACCTTTTGTGCAATGGTTCTGAAGAATAACTGAAAAAGAAACAGTTGCCACTCTCAAAGTACATGAAGTTCAATCACAAATACATACTGAAGTACAGGAAAATAAGAATACCAAACTGCAGATTATTAATATAGAATTTTATTTAAGTGGCTGGCTAGTTAAAATACTATAGCTGCAAATAATGTATACAGTACATCTGAAAGGCTGTATCTGTGAAGACATCTACCTTTGCTGTAACCTCTTCATGATTAGAGAAAACACGTGCACAGTGTCGGCACATTCTGGTAAACTATTTATTTATTTCAAACAGATAAAATAAGCCATTACATCACAGGTCTCTCATGAGGGCTCATTTGACCACTTCAGCTTTTAAACTACTTCTTTATACTCTACCTTTGAGAGATAAAGACTGTTGCATCTTTATTGTCTATAGCCACACCTGTTTATGCTCTTCAAAGTGAGCTCAGACGTGCACTTCATCCTGGATATATTCCTTAAAGTGAACTCATTTGGTGCTCCCTATTCAGTTCAGTTTGGCCACTGACCTCTTAAATTTGTGGTGCATTTTCATCACGCTCAAAAGAAGCCTCAGCCCCATATTCTGCCCCTGGAAGAGAACCCTAAATCTTCATGCTGGTCGGAAATGTTGAAGTCGGAGTGTGCATTCACATGAAAGAGAGAAAGATCTGAAGGATGCCATAAGCTGGGCTCTAGGGCCTGAACAGAGAGACCCTGAAGACATGCTGGGAATATTAGAGAATGATTGATACACACAGCTGGGGAACAGAGGAGAGCAAAGGAATGGTGAGGAGTTTTTTTATCTCGCTCACTTCCTTTGAAATATGGTTTACAATCCTTCGCTGATCCCCCCCCCCGTCCTCTAATAACCTATAGATTAGAACACAGAACTGCCAAATGTCTCCCCCAGTTGTCATGAATAGCCACATGCCCATGTACTCTGTACCCTGCACCCCAACTCTGCAGACCTGCTGTCTGTTTCATAAACTTTCTCATTGCGTGTGCCTCTGATTAAATCAGTACCTACACGATGTACAGCTGTCACTTTGAAATGAAAATGAAATGAATGCAAATCTGTCATAACTACTGTGAGGGACAGAGCCGGCAGGCATCAGGAGTCACAGGTGGATAAAAACCAAATAAAGTGGTTATATTTACCCTAAAGCACAAAAAATAAAAATACATTTACAAATGTGAAACAAAACAAGTTTTGGGCCCAAAGATAAAGAACTAAACTCAAACTGTAGCAAGTGAATAGGCCAAAGTGGTACATAAATATCAGCTTACATAGTAAATCAACCAAAATTTAGGTACAAAAAAACAAAAACAAATATACATAATGCGGCGGTGACTTGGTGCAGTCTGATTGGCTACTTTCTTTAATTAACAGGGCTGCTTCGGGATAGAGGAGAGCTTTTGCTTGACAATACATCTCTGCTGCATTAACCAGCAGATATCACTGGTGACTCAAAAGAGAAAGCAGTTAGCTCAGTTTAAAACTAAACACTATAGACCAAGTGTTGACTAACTTAAGCCCATATGGGAGACATATTAGCATTCATTTGGAGGCCTGTTAGTCTCCATCTGGCGACTGTAAGTCCAATATTGACTGCCTCTGCTTTGCTCTTTACGTTACATCACTGTACATTATATTGAAAGCTGAGAGGAAATGCAGAGTCGAGTGATAAAGCGACCCCCCTTTTCAATTTGAATAGTGTGACTATAAACAGCAGTAATAATATTTAAGTAAAAAAAATGTAGAAAATTAAAAAAACAAATGCTTTACACTGAATAACACATCCGCTACTGATGAGCGCGGTGAAACATTAATAACAGATTTGCGCGAGGCCTGGCAGGCTGTTTGACTGTCCTTTGTAACCTTGAGCTGATCTCCTCTCACTGAGGTACTCATTCATGATCAATAAGCAATCAGGGAACTTGTCTCTGCATGCTTTGGCCATCGAAAGTGTTTACGAAGCAAGCAATCACTTTTGCAAATCACTGTTTTATTTGCTGTCATATAACCTTACCTTCACCCATATCAAGCTATCAGGCTACTGCCGTAATATCCATTTGCTAATGCAGTAATTGACCTTAAAGCACATTATGTGTTTTCATTGGGCAGAAGGAGGTTCATTGTGTTCATTATTTTGCTTAACAAATGCTGCACCTGTAATCCACCAGACAGAGGCGCCGCAGTTTAAAAGGGGTCTTTCATGAACACGTTTCCAGTGTGTCAGCGGCAGAATCTCAGAGGACACAGTGTGACAAAGACCCGTCAGGCAATCTTATAATGATGAACCCATTGTAGATATTTTAATATTTGGCATTCACATGAGAAGTCAGCAGCAGACGACGTTCTGCTCTAATCTTGCTGCTGCAGCGCAAGATACGTGGTTTGCTAAATCAAAAAATGTCTGAGCTGAAACCAGGCTCAAAATGTCATGTTCCTGCAATGAAATGGATAAAAGGGATTGAGTGTTCTTCTAGGCTTTTCTCTAGTTTTATGAGCCCCTAAAAGTTCTATGTAGTATTGTATTCCGCCGTATATGTCAAATACTGTGTGGTTAAAAACATCAATAGCAAATTAAAACAATTGGAGCAGTCAGAGAGTGACTGGTTCATTTGGCTTTGGACCTGGAAGGTTAAAGTTTCAGCAGTGACTTTCTTTGCATTTCTGTTGGAAAGACCGTAGATATTAGCATAAAAATGCTACGTAGCATTTTCAGCCTTGGAAATTGCATTTTTAGATTATAGGAAATGTTATTGTAATGTTGCTCATTTATATTTACTAAACCTTAAATGTCTTAGAGGATATCTGGCAAACATACAGAGTGAACGCAGAATAGTTTTACAGGGACATGAAAGGATGTGCCGAAGTAGTTCAATACCAAAGCAGCCAACTAACGGTCCAAACCTACTTAAATATTAACTAGACAAAGCACAGACAGCGCCTTATTGAGCCTGCCAATTGATTCTTTAAACTCCAAGCCAACAGAGACCACTTTGTACTTCATGCTTTAAAGTATCTGGTAGCTGGAGGTCCAAATGGGCAGTACATGGAGTCACATTTTGTCCAAATCAGTTCTGACCAGCATTGTATAAAACATATTTACGCACACACATTTTCCCTATTACTACTACAGAACTTCTGTCCTTAGCATTAGGGCACAAAATAATAAATGCGATGTAAACAGTATTTAAACAAACAAATAAATGCCAATAAGTGTGTATGTGGAGAGTGAACCATGATGGGTAACATGGGGTAAATATTGTTCTGTCTAATCATCAGCAGTGATGGCCAGTTTGTTTTTTATTACAAACTATTAACACTACATGTTCCTAAAATTAAATCCCATAGTCAGGTTAAATTTGTCAGCAGGATGCTAAATATGTAAGATGAAAAAAATAAAAAAATAAATACAAACTTTGATTTGGGTTCAGAGATCTCAATCTCTTCTGCCTTCTGTGACAAAGACAGATGGAAGACTTTTTTAAAGTTTGTAAACATCTTACTGTTGTGAATGCATTAAAAATAAATTTCAGTTGAACGTTGTTTGCAGGACCTTCAAAGATGTTTTGAGGCTCTTAACTAAACTTATTCTGTTTCTTGTTCCGTCTCAACCATAATGACCTAAATATTCTGTTTATTCATGTGTATACAGCAACACATATGAATGGGGTTTGCTTATTCTTAACCAGATCCAATATCTGGAATTATTTCTGATTAAGATTCTTCGCTTTTTTATACATTAAATGAATTGTTGTATTTTGAATTATAAATTGCAGGAAATGACTATGTAGCTCTTAGGAGAGTTCCTTTTATTCTTTTCAAATTCCCAATCACAGCTGTTTCAAACTCGAGATGAAGAGACAACTCTGCTGCAACCCTTCAAGATCTGTCGGCATTGCATGACAAATTGATAGCAGTTCAGATTCAGCCTTGTGATTGACTGGCGACCTGTCCATCGTCTACCGGCCTCTTGCTCAATGTCAGTTGGGATTGGCTCCAGCCCCTCCACAACCCTCAAGGATAGCAGGTCTAGCTAATGGATGGATAGTTCCGAATTTTGCTATACTGTATATTTTCTCAATTGGTATGACCCCCTTCTCATTTTTTGATAACAGTTCAGTGTGACTTGCTCCATTTATCAGAAACTCTTTACCAAGCTTCAGACACTCAATAAATTATTCTGTCAGATTGCAGCATTTGAATTGCAGCTCTTTCTTCTTTCCCCTTCAGAGTTTTACTCTCACTGCTAGGCCTTCGCTCGTTCTCGCACCCGCTCTAACTTATCCTCACATTCACTCATTTTCCTGCCTCACACAAATGGCAACTTCTCATGGTAGGCAGCAGGTAATATCCAAGGGTACTTGAAGATAGTTCGATAGTTTGTGTGGCCAGTAGAGAATGTAGTAGTGCTTCAAAATAGCATCCAAAAACCTTAGTAATCGTAGGTAGAGGCAGTCAGGATGCCTAATGTCATTTCAAATCGAGCCAGTGTGGCAACTTATTGGCAAACACATTACTTTAAGTTTCTTTTTCTCAATCAATTCACTGGAAAGCTAAAAACCAATCTGGAGCACGGCAGCTCCCACGAGGCATGATTGATGAGTCTGAGTGGGAATGTGCATATCCAAGCAAGGTTTGGTTTATGCGTCCTCAAATTCCATTGGGTGGAAAATGTGGATTGAGTGAGGCCGTCATGGATTTGGCATCACTAACTTTGGGGCAGATTGCGGCAAGTGGATTGATGCTCAGTGGAGGGGGTGTGACAGTTCATCTGAAGGAAGAATGGGAGTGAGAAGGGAAAAACAAACAGGCAGATCTATATAGAGATTGACAGTGCCACGAGGCTGTAAGCATGCAACAGCACATAGGAAAGTAGAAATGGAAAATAAAGTAACCCAGACAGAATAATTGGAAACTGGTGCACTTGTTAAATGAGTAATTAATTATACTAATAAACATTTCCTGATGTACTCAATAGCTGTCAGCTAAAACAGATATTTCCTGCTGCACCTGAACCTCTGCCTGCTCTCCGTCGTGTTCCACCGTTTTGCAGTGGCGTTGCTTGGTGTCAGTCCTTTCGCATCTAAACAAAGACCTAATGAGGTCAAGCGGAGTTACGGTGTTTCATTTGTCTTTGGATGAGGATCAAAAAAAAAAAAGGTAGGTGTTCATAAGAAAGAGCACGGGAATAACGTCGCGGCCATTCAGAAATCAATCCTGCAATTAAACCACAGAGTGTAAAACTGTCAAGGTTTTTTTATTTATTTTTATTGCTTCTCTTTCCTATTAGCCTGTATGTAGACAACCAATGATAAGTATCTATAGCAAGTGTCAGGTTACAAATAACGTGAATGCATGAGAGAATTCTTTGTGTTTTAGGGATAAAAAGTTGTTACTGCACAAAACATCAGTTGTAACAGCAATAATGAAAATCACGGGTTTGCAATAATTGTTTAGTGAGTATATACTTTGGTACATGCCATATCTCTTCTCTTGGATATGAGCCATGTTTGTGTTGGAACCTTGCTGCTCTACAAACCTCGCAGATCACCTGTGTTAACTGGGACCAGCGCCTGTGTTTGTACATCAGTATCTGGGCCTACAGCTGGCCCATATCTTAGCATTGTGCCGGCGGTGGTGCTGCTACGGCGCTCACTATAGCCAGTGAAATCCTGCCAAGTATCATGGGTGGCTGGCAGGCTAGCAGATGTGGGCACAGAGAAAAAAGGAACATGTCTGCTACTGCTAACTACTGTATCTATCCAATTGGTGTAGGTATAATAGAGGAGCAGAGTAAGGTTTGCTGAGCCACTTATAGAAGACAAATGGAGCTGGACAGGAACATGATTTTACGTGCTAACAATTTTCAACCAGTAGAAAAGAGGGGGGAAAAAAGAGTTTCAGGTCCAATGGATCTTAGACAGGTAGCTTAATTAAGATGTTAAATATTAAAATATAAAACTCACATTGAATTTCTCAAAATATAACTTCTGAAGAATGTATGCAAACACAGCCATTGTTCTTAAATGTTATGCAAAGGCTTGAATAACAACATTGTAATTCAAAAGGAACTGTTTATGGATTATTATTGAAATTTTACTTTAGCTATAAATGTGTTTTTTGTTCTGTGTGTATTGATGTGGATATTTATTTTTTGGGTTTGTTTTCTTAAAATTTCATGTTACACATTTTATGTCTGTCTTAATATTTTGGGACCATGTTGGAAATGTTTGCCCTCACAACATGTTATCCTTAGATCCATGGATAAGTGAAAACAAAAAAACAGATTGAAATACCTGCTGTGACTTCTCTAACAATAATTGAGACATAATTCCCCTCCATTACCAATTGTTCACTTTATTCCTGTTGTTACTAATATATTATATATTGAAAATACAAAGTTGCAATCAAATGCATAGTCAGAACAACTCTTATTCTTGTTTTATTATCATACTGTATATATCCTAATTTAAATGACTTTGTTTTAATCATATGAAATTTCTGTATGAACAGAACTGAGTTAAGAACATTTTGCTTCAACATTTCACATTTTTGTTTATATATTATATCTTTTTTTAATCTGTATGTGTAGAAACGTTTTCTTGGCACATAACCCTGCAATGAGTCTTTTACACTTTAGAGGTGTATTTTCTCACCTTTGGACATGGCAAGGATAGCAGTTTCCAGTCTTTATGCTAAGCTAAACTAATTAGCTGCTGGCGGTAGTGTTATAAGTAGTGTACAGACATGAGTGAATAAACTTATTTTCCAAAATGTCAAATCATTCCTTTGAATGAAAATCAAAAAGGTTTTTGAAGAAAAGCCATCAAGATACTTATTGCGAATTCATAGGAGTCACTTTGCTAAGTGCAATACAATATGTAATATTATTATTATTATTATTACCATTATTTCATATTTTAAAATGATACCCAGCTCTAATTTGAACATTTCCTGTGATTTCACTGTAGTGTCATTGCATAGTTGACCTACACATGTGCTATCCTTCTCATTGTATTTTACAGAACACCACATACTGTGACAAGAACCTCAGTACAATAAATAATTTAAATATAAAGAAACAAACAGTTGTGGGCAGGTGAGCTTGAGGTGGAGAAAGAGAGAGAGGTGGGGGGGGGGGTGACTGTACTAATCAGTAGGCTGCCCTGAGGGAACAGTCTGCAGAGGCAAGGACTTCTGAATGAGAGAAAGCCAGAGGAAAGAGAGGGCAGTCTGGAGGGGGAGGAGAAGGAAAAAAGCAGCAACCAACACAATACATAAAAACAAGAAAAAAAAATACCAAAGAAATGCCTGCATGAAAACGTAGATAATGAAATGATAGTGCAAGCGAGGGACAGGTACAGAGACAGAGGGAGATAGCGAAATAGAAAGACAAAGAAGTGTGGATTCATGTATTGCATCTTAAGTGAGGAGTGAGAGCATGAGGACTGAATAATGACAAAGATTAGGTATTAGGTATGCCAGGTAGGTCTTTGCTGGAGAGCTCTTGGAAATATTTTAAAAGGTTAGAGTATGAATAAACATAGCTTATCAAGGTCCTTTTACGCAGGAAAAGGAAAGAGATCCTAATGAATAATAAAGCGCTGATGTGACAGGAGAGCCAGCCTTGTACTCCGCAGCCCCACCCCCCCTCCCGTTACACAGTAACAGAATGTTTCCTACAGGACTTTTTACCACAAAGGACAAAGGCATAATCATTAAAATGGTGGAGCAGGGAGGAGTCAATATTGCAAAGAGCTGTTGTTATTCATTGTGCAGACTACAGATGGACTGTATATTAGGAGCATGGTGTTCCCATTAGAGATTCCACTGACACATGTTCACACAGCCCTATTCAACTGCTCCCAAGGTCTGCGTTACAGTTCTGTCACACACATGTAGGACAATGAAACAGCGAGAGGAGCAGAGATAGGGATATGAAGGAGTCTCTGCTGACACCGGGAAGTGGATCTTGGAAAATCTTTATGAGCCATAGTTCGCGTAATGAAGTAGATTGTGACACGCATGTTAATTGTTCACTGTACAGTAAAAGAAAAGTAATTTCCCAAGTTGCAATCAATCTGGAGTCTGTAGTACAATGCATGGGATATAATAATGGTCGTTAACATAAATACAGTCATTTAAAATTGCACCGTTGTCTATTGTTAGTTGAAGTATCTCAACACCTTTTAATCAGTTTTACTGCATGTTTAAATTCAGTTGTTGTTTTTTTAATTGTGGTGGTTGTGTTAGCATCTTGCTTACGGTTGTAAAGCAAGGGGAATTAACATTTGTTGGGTCTTCTTATTTTGACAGGATTGGTTCTTTGGTTTTCCTCAAAATTTTCTTCCTGGTTTAAAAAAAAACAAAATAAGGGAGGATGTGGGAATACTAAAATAAAATGGCTTTCCAAACTCTGCATAAACATATAAGTCAGAATGGATCCAATTAACTAAAAAGATAGAACATTTGTTTAACTATTATCTAAAAACTCACTGACAGTATGGTCAAAATACAGTAAAAATCAGCTGAAAATACAGCAGTGGCACTTCTACAAAAATAAAAAGAAGAAACATAGAAAGTCAAAACACTCAGTGTTAGCATACTGTATGTATTACACAATATCTCTGGTAACATAGGTCAGGTTCAGAAGTTTCTCCCACCAATCCTACTAAAATGAAAATACACACACACACAAACACCCAATGTAATGACAATTCTCAGCATCGTCAATAAACAAATTTCATGGGTAGTAAGCTTTCTTGGCCTGTACAGACCTGTTGTCCCCACCCACTTCTCCTTCACTTTCCTTAAAGTGTCAGCAACCTCTGTGTCCCTTTTTCAGGTAAACAAAATGTGAAAATTAGACTTTCATTTCCAGTCACCTCCTGAACTCTCAGTAACTACATGGCTCTTGCAGCGAGTGTAAAACTACTCACCCTGCTGTCTGAAATGGGTGTGAACAGCAAGACCGCAATAACATAAAATGTCTACAGGAGTTCTTCCCATTTTATCTTTTACAGTTTTTCATCTGTTACTTTTTCACCTGGTTACATTTGGATAAGGGGTCGTGCCTTTTAACACATTCAGAAAATGCTAAGTGTACCATCAGAGCCAGTTGACATTGTGTGGCCTGCCTTTTGAAAGGCAGCAAAGTGCCACAGCTAAAGCCATCTGAAGCAATAGAGGATGCCAGGTGTAAAGTCATCTTTCGGTTCTGTGCAGTCTATGAATCTCTCGCAGCCTGGAGGGCCATTTTTCTGTACGTCTGGTTGTTTATCCATCACAACACTGAGTGCCAGAGGTGCCCTTGACGGTCTTCAATGCTCGTACAGTATTTCCTCAGCCTCTCACCTGGTCGGAGTGTTCACCTTGCAGCACGGAGAGGAAGCGATGAGGGTGTAGTGCGTGAAACTGTGATTTTTAAAAGCACAAAACGATGACCTCTGAAATGTGAGTGGATGAATTTCATGATAGTTGAGACTAGGAATTATGATGGGTGAAAACAGGGCGCCTTCATGTGATTCTAATGTGGTTCTAATGAATGAGAAACTGTAGACTACAGTTGGATTTATTTTGACTTGCTGAGGTGCAGCGTGAGTCCGGTGAGTGAGCCTCTCAGGGTTGTTGTGTGCCTCTCTGTCACGAATCTCATTCCCTCCTGTGCCCACTTGGATTTCATGCAAATATTTGTTATACCACGTCAAGAAAGGTGCGTTCTCTAAGCGACTGGGTCAGGCTGGGGGGAATCACATTACTGACTCAGATCTACCACAGCAGCTTATATAACTCACACTGTCACCGTTTATCAATTTGCAACGCTCCACATTTTATTGGAGCCAGAATGTTTTTTTTTCCCCTCCCCAGACACTGCTTCTACTCACTTTTTAAGAGTCCATCCACTTTTTGCATGTTGGAGTATTTAAATAATCAGGCCAGCTGTATTGAGGGACAGCAGATTAAAGCTTATTGTTCATTCAAGAGCTGTAAGACGTCAGACTATTCTACCGGCACCACTTGAGCAACCCTCCGTGTCGGATATTCAAGTGGTTGAATTGTAGATCAACGCATATCGGCCATGCTCCCTTTTCTACCTTGCTTCTAAGAGGGCTTCACTATAATCTCTGCTCCATACGGATGTCTTCAAAAGATTGCAAAAGATTGTCTTTCACCAAATTTCAGCAAAACCTGATGATTGTACTGTAAGCTAAATATGAATGTAATATTGTATTATATAGTTTTATGGTTTATTGGCTGCATGTGTTTTTAATATTTGACGAACGTAGCACAAGAACATTCCTAAGGTGGATCTCAACCCAGAGAAAAGATTATTAAGATGAGCTCTTTCAGTTGCTATGTAAAAATCTAGGAAGGCTATGTTTACACAATTCTCATGTGCCATATGTTTATTGAGAGAGTTGTGGGTTTCTGTAATCACCTCATTTCTCCTCCATGCTGGCTGTGAAGTGATTTCTTCAACTACACTGGACAAAAGCCACAGTCCTTGTTAGAGCTAGCCAAATCAAGCAGGTGTGTCCCAAACATACAGTCTTCTTAGCACACAGTTCCCTCTTTGTGTTTCACCCCCTAGGACATACTGCGCCTTGTTACAGGGTACGTCCTGGTCGCATTGCATGGACAATACACAAGTGATACACCTGAACACAACTAGCAGGACAAGACACCGGCTCAATTTGACTGCTGAAGCCAAATCCAATTTGGCACAGGACAAAGATTGTTGATTTTGTCCCCCTTTTCTTAAAGTGGCGCAGGAATCGCTTCATGGCCAGTATGGAAAGGAGCAAGGCTTAGAGCGACCAATAACTCTCCTAATGTACATAATGGCAGCATTGAGTGTAGTGTAGTGAGATGTCAGGGTCACAGGTCTGTCATTTTGATTGCTGGCCAACTGTGAAAAAGGTGGGTCTTACCTTATATGAAACACTAGGCGAGACAGAGACAGCGAGTAGAGATGCAATGTCATGGCTCGGCCATGTTCACAGTTTCTTTGTGTTCCTTGTGTTCCTGATGTTCCTGATGTTCTTTCACCTGCCATTCATCAGCTCATCACCCTGCAGTATTTCTACTCTGGTTTTCCCACTCATTTGTTGTCAGATCGTAGCTTCGGTTTTTGTGGTAGCAAGTTCTGTGGCCTCTGAGAATTTCCCCTGTTTTTGTAAATAGTTTGTGAAACTATTTTGCTTGTGTTAATCCTGTCTTCTTCCAAGTTCACTCCACCAGCTTTCCAGCTCCTCTGCATGCTGGTCAGCCACCAACTTTGCCTGCCTGCCTGCCTGCCTTCAGTACCTCAGCTTGTCTGCCAACTGCTCTCCAAGTATTTCCCTCCGCTGTCTGCTCCCTTCCCACTGGATTTTCCTGACCCACCGTCTCCTCTTCCACCTCCCTTTTCCCCTGTTTGTTCAAATTAACCGGTGTGTTCTCTACTAAACTCCAGCGTCTGCATCCTGCACTTGGGCTCTGCTCAGCAACATGCGAGCGCATGGGAGTGCATGCTGCTGATAGCTAGCAACTTTTGTTGAGACTGACGGATAATGATAACCATCATCCCTTTAAGTTTGTTTTTTAAAAAAAATGTAATTTATGTAAAAGCTCAAGAGGTGTCGTGTAGGGCCTGCATCCTTTTTCTGTTAGTAGCAACCAATGCATTCAGCTATGTTGCGGCCTGTTAGCGTGTACAGCAATGAGGCTAAGTGGAACTCATTTTACCAGTACTACCGGTGTTGTGACAATAGACTTGAGAATAATCTGAAAGCTAACCTTTCATGAAAGCAGACATCTAGTATTAATTTTAATGTCTACTGTACTGCACTCACACAGGAACTTGCAAAGGGCTGAGCACTCATCCACAACACTGATGTTAGGTATATTAACACTAAATGAGATAAAAGGCTGTGTATAAAATTGTCAAAGAACCTGGGAAAATCAGCTACAAAACCACATTTCACCTAGAAATGATTTCATCACAAACACATCACATATTAAGAGTGAGTTTTGTTAGTTGTAGATGTTAGACAACATACTGTATGTTTTGTAGTGTTTCTCACAAATTTTAAACTGTTTTGATAAAGAGTTATTTAGGTGTGCCACTGTGGGGAAGTCAGTGAAGTGTATTTGTGCTGGGTTTTGGTACAGTAGGTAAAATAGTGTCTTTTTAATTGTGCTCCTGTGTGTGAGCATGTGAGGGGGAGGCGCGTGTGTTCGAGTGTGCTTTCGGGTTGATTATACTTTGAACCGTATGTGTGTGGGCACATGTTTGTGTTTTTGAGTTGTCAATGCAGATTTACAGAACGTAGTGATGCGATATGTGGAAACCCCATTTTTATGCTGAGCACAAAATGAAATGTGTTTGATGTCGCACACAGCTTACATCCTATGCTGAGATGAGAACGCTCCTCTGTGGGAAGAGGATGAATACCAGTTAATGTGTGACCTTGCAGGGACTTTTCAAAAGATGCTACTGTGGTATGATTTTAAGAGATAGTAAACATTAAGTGTGTTCAGGGTATTTTACCGCCCAGAGTTTTCCCCGACTCTCCATATTTACAGTCAAAACAGACTAAATTAATTCCTGAAGACCGAGAGCTCAAGTATGCCTGGAGCGGAATTTGCATTGGGACAGAAAGTGTATTACGCACAAAAACAGCCCTGCACTCACAGACACTTCAATCCCTCATTCAAAATAAAGTTCAATATCCAACAGACATATTCATGAGTGTAAACTGGCAGAACGGAGGCTCGGCTACACAGCAAGAAGATCGTGGGTTTGATCCCGGGGCCGGGCCTTTCTGTGTAGAGTTTTCGTGGGGTTGCTCCGCCATCAAAACATGTATGTTAGGTTAGTTCTCCTGTCACTGCAGGTTTAAATGCAGTGAATATATTTCCCTACAGGGATCAATAAAAGATCAATGGGACTGTAATTGAAATGAGACCTTGCTTTTAATAAGAGTTGACCAAAGAAAATAAAAAAATCTACACCTTTCAATCACTTAAAAAACATCACATATCATCTTGACAGTCTGTTTAAAGAGTTTAGAGGATTCTTTCGTGTATTGATATTGCGTATACCTCCAGGAAGTGTAAATAGCTGCGCTTACAGAACTTCTGGATTGTGAATTACTGGCCATGTTTACCTGTATAGGGTAACCTTTCAGCTGAATGTCCCCTGTGGAGTTTTTGACAACTAGTAAGTGCCACAGGGTACCTTTAAGTTCTAATTTGGGCTAAAATGTCTTCAACAGTTTAGTACAAAAAGATGCATTTTTCACGGTCTTCTTTTCCTGACTGAGAAATACTAATTTTCATTGAATATACAGTTATAGCCAGGTGTTGCAGGTAATACTGTTCCTTAACCCTTTATTCCTCTTTGAAAGGCAACTGTACAGAAAAGCACAGGAGTTGAGGGAAAGCTTTTATGGAACTTCATGTAACAGTCTTTTCAACTTCAAACACAGCTGGGGAGCAACGGCAACCTCACACTCTGTCAAATTAGTCTTCTCCTATTTTGTCTGTGGTTTGCTATAGAAAGCAGCGTGGGCCACTGTGGCAGACAGTATGACACAAGATTATAGTTTTATTACCTTATAAATACATGGACAATCAACTGTGGTCCCAGAAGTAATCTGTGAAGTGCTCCTGACAGTCCTGCGGCAACGTAATGGAAATACAATAATAAAAGATCCAATAAAAAAAATCCAAACAGGTTTTTAGATGTTTAATGTTATTTTAGAAAACAGCTTCAACTCAAAATGTGGCTTTTTTTTTTTTTTTATCAATTGAGCTCAGAAGGGAAGCAGTGAGGATTGCTTGGGCATCTCCGAGAAATGCTGAGAGAGGTAGTAGAAGAGAATTACCTAATCTCATGCTTTGTGTTTGCTCTGGGAATCCTGCAGACTTATTATTGTGTTTACTAATTTAACATAAACGAGGCCAAAGGTTTCACTTTGTTCCTGTCCCAGTGGGTCTGCTCCTCCGCCTGGCTGATACATTGACTCTGCAAAAAGACCATTTGACTCATTGAAATGTCAGTGCATTTTCATTTCAGTAGCTTAATTTTCATCCAGTTATGGTCAGAACTAGGTGAAAATAGTTCAGATATTTGTTAGAATTGTTTAATCCATGGATTTTCTGTTCTTCAGACAAATACAAAAGAAACAAATTCAAAAACAAGAAACAGCATTTCTGAAAATCCCTAATTGGCAGGACACAGTAATGGTTACCTGTACCATGCATTTTCATTTTACTTGTGGTAAGAGGGTGGGGTGGGGTGGGGTGGGGTGTGGCGCAGGAGGTTAAGCTGTGGTCTTTCAACCCTTGAGTTAGCAATTTGAAGCCAGCTCACGGCCATATGTCAGGTATATGTGGCTCCGGAATTAGAGCTTTTGACTTTCATCCTGGGGTTGGCGTTCTGATTCCAGCTCCTCCTGTCCACATGTCGAAGTGTCCCTGGGCAAGACACTGAGCGCTACGTTGCCCCCTGTCCCTGACCAAGACAGGACAGGGCAGGGCAGTGCATGTGCACTGGATTTGGTCCCCGGTTGCCATAGAAGGCTGACCACTGCTCCAGCTCCCCTCGGAAGAAGGATGGCCCGGATGGGTTAAAAGCAGAGGATACATTTCAACGTGGAACGTGATTGTATGTGTATAATGATAGACCAATAAACGAACTTAGGGTCCAATTATTATTATTATTATTATTATTATAATACACTCTAAGGCTTACTGATAAGTAAATGATTAGGTCAGTGAAATTAGGTGTAAGTGAACAGGCCGAATAATAATTTTATTTCTCAGCCCACCTACACTGTTAAATGCTCATAATGACACAGCTGATGATTAGCTTCCCATTTGGCTACTGGGGGCTGATGATTATTTTAGCAAAGGCTATATGTAGGTTTCCTGTTGACACTTGTCACGTGCCTATGTCTCTGTGTGTTCTGTGTGTCTTACCTGGCTGCATTTCCCCTCGGGGACAATAAAGTTGACAGTTACCAACAAAAAGCCATATAATCAAAATGAAAAATACCAGTCGTTCATTTTCTTATATAACTTATTTTGATCTTGCTTTTCTGTTTTAAATATCACACAATATATGATAATAACATAATGATGAACACGTGGTTTTGCTGCTAGGCAACATCTAAACAGAAAGGGATTCATAAAGCTGGATGAGCAGTTATAAAATCCTGACAAGTTTTACAATTTACTGATTGCTCTCATTATCAAGAAAAGGGCGTAATGCTGCATTCTGCTAAAATTATTAAACTCTTTTCCAGCAGAGATAACGTTATGTAGTGGCAGCGCTGTCTCTCTCCCTCACACAGGCTGCCCCCCCCCTCTCTGTCGCAGACACCCTCATGCATACAGTCATTATCGCTGCCTCTTTTTACTTCTCATTCCCATCTCAACTTCTTCACAGCTCTTCTTCTGTTCAGTTTTGGTCACATGTCTTCCCTCCTTCCCTCTGCAGCTGTCCCTCAGACCTACAGGCAGCGTCACCCGGATGGCCTGTCTTTCCCTCTCATACCGTTTGATATTTGCGTGCATGTGGAAGTCCAAATCAAATCTGTGTCGTTCTGACTGAGAAGCAAATTTTCCTTTAATTTTTTGTTGCCACATTGGTTACACCATTAACATTTGTCCAGCTATGGTTATACCTTCCAGCCAATCAGGATTGCAAATTCTCTCTGGCCATGGCCATGTTCTTCCAAATTCAGGTGTCACTTTATGCGTGACTGAGTTTAATCGATCATTCCTGGAAACACCTTTCACTGGACCAATGACTGATCACATCAGTTCACATGTTGCCACTTAGCTGGTTGAGTGGTTCAGGGTTAATTGGTAGCAAACATTTAGCACTCTGGCAAAATTAGGCAAATCTGAAGCTTCAACTCTTCCCGTTGCACAGATTTATCTTGTGTTTGATGTTTTTGCTGTGACAACATGAGTGATAATTAGCTTGATTAAAAAGTAAGGGGGTGGTGGGGAGTTGGTAGCTGTTAAGAATTTAGTAAGATTTGAGAGTGAATATGAAAAGGAGG
Organism: Gadopsis marmoratus; assembly: GCA_036023855.1. Lineage (NCBI taxonomy): Eukaryota > Metazoa > Chordata > Actinopteri > Centrarchiformes > Percichthyidae > Gadopsis > Gadopsis marmoratus. The sequence continues at coordinate 33,041 of JAVQJF010092787.1, forward strand.
GGGAATGTGTTTGCACATTACAAATGAAATTTTAGTTTTTGTCTTTTTATAAACTATTGAGTTTTTATTTTTACTGTTTTTAGGACTTGGCCTGGCAATGCAATACGAGCCTCTGAGTGTGACCAAATATACATGAAATCTGTACTTAATATAACTGCATCTGTTGAAAGTACAGTGAGCAAACCCAAATCTCCAGCCACTACAAGGCACTGATTTGTCAATGACATGCAAGTCAGAGATGAACAAAACACTTTTTCTTTTATGTCTGTTGCATTCCTCACCTGCAACACATTTCTCACGCAAGCATATATCCATGCAGTGCTTTCATATATTATTAAAATTGTCCAGCATCAATGTAATTTCAGCGCTGGTTCTTATTCGATGCTCTTCAGGGACTGCCACCCTTCTCTGGCTGTTTTATTCAATATTCATTGACTGTATAACTTCTCTTTCCCATCATACCACTTATTTTGACTAGATTCACTCTCCCTTTTGAAACAAACCTTTCCATTGAATCCAACCATAATCTCAAGAAGAACACCTGAAAGCATTTGAAGTTGCCAAGATGCATGAGCACCCTGTCTCAACTAACTGTGTAAAGTTGTCAGATGTAGAACTATGGTATAAAGACTTTTCATTGCCTCAAGTTTATCTTGGTGATCAAATACACGAAAAGAGGAAAACTGTGAGCACATGTCAAACCCACGTAAGCAAAAAACAATGGTCACAAAAATGACCGTCCTATGTGTTACAACATTGCGTAAAATGACATTTAAAGGGGAAACAATTGGGAAAAAGAGCACAATGAAGCCTTATTATAGCACAATGTTGTTTTCACTAACATCAACACAGGTTTAATTATTCTTTTACTGCCGCCAGGTACATCAGTAGTGAGCTGTGGGAGCTGTGACCATATGGTGGTGATAGGTCACTTTAGACAGAGGTCCAGAGAGAGCACCTGAACAAACGTACACTGGCAGGTAAAATTAAAAACACCCTGTCAAAAGCAAACAAAATTAACTGCCCGCTTTAATCCCAAGGGATGCTGCCTTGCAGGTACATATCTGTCTGCGTTTTGGCCTCTGGCCTTTGTCTGGCAGAGGAGCAAAGCGTAAGGTAAATGAAGTGGAGAACATGGTCAGGCCTGGTGGGTGGTAGGCACAGGGCAGAGGGGTGCCAGCCCGCCAGTCCCCTCCTTGGATGGAGAGGGTTAGGGGGCAATGGAGACGGAGTCTGAGCTTGATGAATCAGTCCTAGACATCAAACATCGTGAGCTCTTACAAGGCTCATTAGGGATGAGGCTGCAAGTCTTTCAGCCCCCTCTTTATTGTGCTAAATAGACACACGCATTTTTGTTCCCATGGTGAACTATAGTGCTCATCTTCAGGATGTGAGATGTTAGAGACATAAAGGGTGGTAGACACACAAAACCAACACATTCCAATATATATTATACAGGAGCAGTGTTCACCTGTTTCTTATGGCCATTGTTTAGGTGTATTTGGTTTAATTTTATTCTAAGGTGTATCAAATATGATGCTCTCATTACTATGTGCACACTCGCCCATGTGTTGGAGAGTAAATATCATAGACTACAGACTGAAACAAAATGCCTTGCGGATGTCTGCACTTTATAAATTGTGATAAGAGATGATTTGATTGCTGCATAGCAAAACAGAGTAATATGACTAGTCTAATAATGTGCAGGGGTAGACAAAATACCTATTAGGTGTTAGCAACATTTGTCAGCTATAGAATAACGCTGGTATCAGATTATCTGTGCCACCAAAACAGGAGAAGTTGTCAAAAAGAACCTTGCAAAATCATCTGATATCTCAGGGGGATCTGAACATTTTGCCATCAAATGGCAACTACAGACAGGCTGCACTTAGTGGAAGAAGCTGGAACTAGCTAACACATATATGATGGACACATTAAAGAGGTTGACAAATTCTGCTAACTGGCATTCAAGCTAATATGACCCACATCTGTAGCTGTGGTGATGTACAAAGATTAAGTCCTTTTTCATGAATAGTTTACAATATTTTGTTGTTATTCTGTCTTCTCTGGAAGTCAAAGTGTTTTTGATTCTTTAGAAAAGGATCATATGGGAATTATGGCAAATGAGAACAACAGCAGCCAGTATGTGTCATATACACTGCCTTTCTGTACCAAAAACATTTTTCAGATTTTTACACCTGGGATAAAGGCTGGAGATGGTAAATTATAACAAATGTTCTGACAAACACACTAACTCAGTTTTGATTTGCTCACCATCAAATTTTATACTTTTGTCTGTAAACTAATCCATGTAACTTTTGTTTATAAGCCTTGGTATGCTTGTTAATGGGCAGCGTGAACCTAAACAGAGGAGGGAAATGTGCAATAGTGGAAAGCGTTCCACTATATGGATCAGGCCAAAGAACATGAGCTGCAGGTGAAATGATCCTCACAGTTCATGCAGATTAAGATCTGCAGAGTAAGTATCTCTGATGTCTTGCTGACTAAATGAGTGATGCGTTTGCCTGCTTTTCAGCAATGTCCATTGCGGCTCCATTTTCTCTCAAATATGCAATTCAAAAAAGAAACAACAGACTTTGCCTCCAGTGCCATCTTTTACCATCTTGTGTACTAACCTATGGAGAGTTTCTATTAAAACATACCAGATTGCTGTCTACCTACAAAATTGCATGAGAATCAAGCATTTCTACACATTTATTGGAGTTGCGTCTGTGAAGATATGTTTTATGTGTCAGTTTGAAGACTGGGTTAATGTGAAGTGAATTGCTTTCCTTGTCTTATGTGACTTTTGCATAATTATTAAAACAGCTCCCTGCCCAAACTTCCATTAGCGCCATCTTCCCTGTGGAGAATGTCGTCAGTATGAGAAAATGGCTTCTAATTTTTAGACATATTGGCATTTTCAAACTGCTGATTGCTGTCACACAGAGAGAATGTCTTATAATACTTTTGTATCACAGATCTGTGCACTCTACATTTAAAGTCAAGTTCTGAAATTGAATATACATTATGCAGTGGCTGTGGCAGATAGGCTAGTGGTGCAGGACAGATTCTCTGAAAACCTTATCTTTCAGTCACAAATGGCAAATAATAATTATATTAAGTAATAAGAAAAATATCATGCTATCATTCTCAGTGAAAACAGTCTGGTGCGTTTAATATCAGACCTGGTGCTGCTTTCTATTAAACCAATCAATTATACGATCAGTGTCATAAATACATGTCATCGGGTGAGGGCTCAGTTGAATATACTACTACCAGTCAGGAAATCAGAGATCCACCACTTGCAATTAGTTGTGGTCAATATCTGAAAAAATGCCCCCAATGCCAATAAACTAGTGTTTAGCAGACCTGTCAGAAAGGAACACATGCTACAGGCTTTGCTGGCGGCATGGCTGTAGGGATGGTAATGTCAGCATGTTGGTCAGCCTGTCTGTCTGATGGGTGGTCCATCGTTTTGGTCCAGTCTGAAAGAAATGTTTGTGCAGATATTCATGTTGCCCAGAGGAGGAATGCTATGCTATTACCACTACATTTATGCTTAGTGCATATGTATCAGTGGTATGAGGCACGGTATTCTTTGCCACTGTAAAATAGAGCCATCCCATAAGTTTCTGTCTTATTTTCTTACCCATGTAGTTCTTAATTTTGTTTTTTATGTGGATACCAAACTGAACAGATTTAAAAACACATGCCTGCCTTAAAAAAGTTTCCACTAAAGGAATGTAAATAACCCAATTATCAGTGTCCTTCGTAAAGTCAATGGCTGTTCAATTGATTTCCTTCACCTTAGCAATAGATCCAGCTTTAGGTCTTCTTCTCATTTACTAATACTGAAGACAGGATTTATGCTGTTTTTCTTTCCACCTTTTTCCACTGTACACCAGGTGGAAAAAGGTAACACTGACAGACAGACAGACAGATATGTTGATATGTTCATTTGTTGTTGAGAGAGGCAGAAATATGTGTTTTCCATACTTAATTATTTTACCAGTGCAGAGTAATCATATTGGAGTGATGCCCTGGGGACATTATAAACTTGGTCCTAGTATACTGGAAAATACCTAATGCTAGTTAAAATATAATACATATGAAATTTATTTGCTATTTAATAGAAAATCAAACACTGGCTGCTTTCTCTTGGGTTTAATTTACCTTTTGTAAAAATTAAGTGAAAATTTGGAACAAAGATATAGGAGATCACTAAAGTACAAGTGTCTGTTAAGAAGCCCTCTCTCCAATGTAAACAAATACATTGTATCATTTAAAATTCCCCTTTCTAAACTGGTGAATGGACTGGAAGAAAAAGTGCAAAAACAATTCAATTTTTCTCACCATGTGACATGTGGTGGTTGCATCAAATAAAGTATGTACTCAGTAAGGATGCCTTTTGAGTAACCAATATTTTAGAGCATAAATTGACATGAAACTAACACATCTTTACTGGTCTTTTCTCAAATTTAGTTTTTGGGCCTTCAGTAACTGATCATTTACCACATATTTCCCCAGGCAATCAAGTAGCGTACTGACATGAACATCTAAATACACACAATATTAATAGTTTACTTCAGTCTGTCTGTTTTACACTGCCATCCCCTGCTGATGCGCCTCCTGATGGGTGTGCCATCATGGAAATAAAGTGTCACTTCCCCTTTTCCAATGAATTATTGGTCGTTAATTTCCATTTGAAATCTAGAGTCTAACAGGTTTGAACAGTGGTGATAACCACAGTTTTATTAATAGAACATGCCTTTTGCAGACTCTGCACACAAAGCCAAGGCAAAGATGGATGTCTTGGCTTTAATTAACCAGAATTATTTACTGACTAGGGCAGGCTTATGGGAGCATCACTCATGTAATGGATATATTAGCAAAAGACTGAAGGAATTAGCTTCTGCGGAATTAACAGAGTGTGGGAAGTTGATCATGTAGTGATGTTACTATACAATATTTAGACTATATTTATAAACCAATACCATACTGAATCATGTAGGTGCGTATGCTTGTGTATGTGAGTTCACATGTGTTTAATTCTTATGTTTTACCAGCAAAAAAATACGTTGCATCCTTGACAAGGTGCATACCAGAATGATGCCATCTGTTGGTCCTGACAAGCCCATGACAAGTGAGTTTTCCTAAATCCTAAATCAATTTTATATACTATTCTGTTCGCTGGAGTTACATTTGCATCCAATGAGACTAAACTGTTGCTACATAAATGTGGATTTCAAAATGCAATTTGTGCCTTCTTTTTGTTATTGTCTTTACATCACAAAATTAACGATCATGATGGAGCAGTTATCTGAGCCACAGTTGAGGCCTTGTCCTTTTTCAGCTGGCGAGCAGCCAAGTCAACAGCTATATAATAAGTTCCAGCGATGTCTTCTGAACTGCAGATCCTCCACGGCTTCTCCTCTTCTGAATGTGCCTCTCAGGTTTTCAACTGTTAGGCCTTCAATCCCAGCACTTCCTGTTGTGTACAGTATGGGTTGCCCCATTTTGTATGTGTTTCCATGAAAGACTATCCAGACTACTATTTGTTTCAATGCATTGTTCTTCATATGGTATAAACGTTCCCAGCATGACAGTGACTGTCTGGAACAAAGTTTTACTTTTAAACTGATCGCCATGCTTAAGATGCTTTTTCAGTCCAGGTTCACATCTTTTGAACACCCTTTTATAGAAGCTTGCACTGTTTGTGTGAAAGTAGCATTATGAACTGAGGCAAAGTTACTGATTACTGTGATTAAAAGAGCAGGCGGCAACCTTTACCTTTACTTTCAAATGCTCAGTGACAGTGGAGAAACATGCTTTATGATATATACAACCACTATGTGCTGGCTGAGTGTTGGCATGGTATGTCCTTGGATCAAAAATGAATTGCACCTCTCCACTGGCTCAAGGTTAGTCACCGAAATACCAAACTGTAAATTCTTTTCTTTTTTGCAATTTCTTTGCTTGTCATTGACTAGCTGGTCCTTCTAATGATTTCTTATTAGGTGTGTAATCATCATCGGCCAGCGCATGTTTTTCTTTGCTCCCCAATCAAGGACAAAATGTTTGGCTGTAAAAATGTATGCTAGTCCAGCCCTTTAAGTTACGTATAGCACATGGATACAGACAGAATTTTTACTTAAAGTGGAGGTCATTTTCAGGGAAGTTAGCCTTGGTTTGGCTTTTAATTAATCCCCCTCTAGTTTTTGGTAGCGATGAAAAACTCAATGCCCCCTGAAGAAATGCATGAGTGCAGTGCTACATACAGATTCGTCTTGCATAAATGTTTGCATTTATACACACACACAAACACACCCAGGTCTGCACACCCATGCACCCCTTGAAATGTCTTCCTGAATAACCTGTGTTCCTGATTTTTCTGATAAATAGAGTCACATTTGGATTTATGATTGAATTCCAATCAATAGTTTTGTTCATCTGAAACCAAAACAATCTATAATGACAATATGTGTGAATACGATCAATGGTCTGGCAGACAGCAGTGAACACTGTAGAGCAGTCATCCTCTCTTTATGCTTACTTAGATCAGCCTCTGCCTATAGCGCTGGTGGCCCTCAGTTATGTGGTCTGGTGTGGTCATATCAACTTGTGGTAAATGTCAGATGCTGTTGCTATGATTCATGTGAAATGCAAATGGCTAGAAATGGTAAACGGAAAATGGAAAATCAGCAGGAGATTGTTCCGTCTTTGCAGTGGTGCTGCTTGTCGCCACCGGGTGCTGCTTGGTGTTTATTTAACACGACACATTCCATGAGCACCTGGGGAGCAAGGTCATGGCTACACACTAACACAAACACACACTTGCACATGCATGCATGTATGCAGGCACACACCAACATCCTCAGAATCATCTATTTCATATTGGACATCCCTGTTGCTGTATGCTGCCATCCCCTGCTGATGTGTCTCCTGATGGGTGTGCCATCGTGGAAATAAAGTGTTTATACTTTATGAAAGAGAGCCACTTTACGAAAGAGAGCCACTTCTTTTCAAATCCTGAAGGGCGACATGTTTTTAATTACTGACATTCAGGTGAGGATTAGCATTTTATGTTGTCTGACCCCGCAGACATGAGTGGCAGTGGGCTGGATAGGGAGGAGGACAGGAGGCTGGGGGCTGGCGATTTTCAGGGACAAAGAGCCCACTGAGAAGGCAGGTGAATGGGCTGGGGAGGTGGAGGTGCAGTGATTCACATGCAGTGCAGGAGGCCTTGCTGTATCACCCCACCCCCCCCACCCCAAATCCCAGGAGGGCAGGGGGGAATTGATGAAACGAGCAGGAAGGCCTAATTAAAGGCTCTCAGCTCAAACGCATTGATGTATTACATCTATTATGCCACAGTTCGATAGGTCTGCCAGGCCAGGGCTGCCGCGGCTACTGAGTCCCGCCAAACAAACTGAATAAATAATAGCAGCTGAGAGGGGGAGAGAGAGAGAGAGAGAAAAAGAGAGAGAGAGAGAGCGAGTAAGAGAGAGAGGGAGAGAGAAGGGGAGATGAGTTCAACAGGCATAGTTGTGATGAAGCCTGCTATAGCCATAGGCATGTCAAACAGGCAGTGAGAGTTATATTATGCATGTAAAGCTCCATTTACAATATATACTGCAGTTACTGCTTTGGGGTCTCATGCTTTTACGTTCCACTCTTCACTCTTCTAATTTACCTGGCTAATTTTACGGTTCTCAATGCAGTCTATCTCTGAAAGGGGATTTTTTCTCTACTGTGTTATTGCATGTTGTGCTGTTCACAATTTAATATCATAACATATCACACGTGAACCACACACGTGTATATTTCTAACGTGATGGAGCACAATTTTAACTTTACTGGCCCCCTAGGGAAATTTGTCTTTCAGCCAGGTGAAACAACAAATGCATACTTCTATATACATACACATAAAACATAATAAAAACACACATGCTTAAACCTACCACATGAGTTTACATAAAATACAGTGTACATAAAAGTGACACTGTTAACATAAAACCTGGAATACATTCAGCCATCACCATCCAGCTCAATCACCAATGCTTGTCCTCCTTACTGCGTGCGCCATCTGTATCTCTGTACTGTATACTGTATCTACTCACAATAATACTGTTGCATATTTTTATTAACAAATGCAGCTAGTACAGGGCAATATGGCCTGAGATTTCTCTGTGTGTGAGATGAGTGGTCAAAGCTGAAAATTAGGAAAACTTCTGTAGAAAAATCACAAAAAAGAAACAATCCATTCTCAACTTTATATAATTATTAGATCAAAATCTCCCAAATGGTCCATGGACAAGTTTCCATCCAGGAGAGTATATGAGGATATGTGGCATGGTGAGCCCTTAATGCTCAGATGAAGACAGTAAGCCCAGGAAACATGGAGGACATGAGGTGGAATCTGTCAGTGTAAATCCAGCAGCCAACTACATAGAGAGAGGGATATAAAAAGCAGGACAGCGACAAATTCAGTAGCAGTGCTCTTAGGTTTTGGCAAAGTGACGAAAGAAATCTGTGTGCGTTTGTCTCTTCCCGACTGTGTGTGTGTGTTGTTGCGACGGTGTGTAAATATATGCCTTTGCTTGCAGAGCACACGGAGGAGCAGATTTGTGAGACAAGCTCAAGCAGTTGCCTTCACAGCAGTGGTGAGATTGGAGGCGAGCGGTTTCTGAGCCAGTGTGACTGATGGCGTCTGTTAGCAGCGACGGCCGCAGAGAGGACGTCTTGTGCTGGCGGCAGGGGGAAGCGGAAGCTTCCGCAAAACAATGCTGTCCTCGGAGAGTCTGCTGAAATGACAGGACAAGCAGGGCCAGTGTTTCCATTCACGGTCCTCTCAACCTTCTGACACATTCCCCGCTTCCACCTCTCACTTATTATGATGCCCCTTAACACTCCTCGCCTTCCATGTCTTCCTACTTCTATCACCTCCTTAACATACCGCATCCCTACCACCGTATCTCAGCTGCCTCTGTCACAAACAGGAGACTGTCTTCACAGTCCAGTCCTGCCAACATTTTTCTGTTTTCCTCCCAGACAAGGTTTATACCATTCCTACATTAACATAGGTACACAGCGAAGAATACACCTTATTCCAATGCACCAGCTGCCAACTAAGAAACCACATAAGTTATATTTTTGCAATCTTTTTCAAAGATACTGTATTAGGTACGATTCTAAACCACTGTATCCACAGTCTTTTCTTCTAATTGGCTGGCAGGTACCAATAATTTGACTTTTCCTAATAATTTCTTATGAGATATTAAACTACGCATACCTATAACAGCAATACTGCTGAAAGTATACATCATCGTCACCTGTTCATGATCCTCACAATGTTTAGGCTATATAAGCTGATACAGGTTACAAGACTGGCTATGACAGCAGAGTGGCAACACAGTCTCCTAAAAATTACATTCATATTTGGGGAAAACTGGTAACCTTCTTTCGAGCGCATGAAGTGCTATGTTCTTGTATAGAATGCAAGTCATTGAGAGTTGTTCAGGTAGGATGGTGGGTGTACAAAGCGCAGGGGTTTGATATGACTTTTGAAACACAATCCTTTCAGAGATTCAACATTCTCTTTTTTGACATTCGAATCTGCTCTTTCAGCAGGAGGAGAATGTTGAATGTCTGTGACGCAAGTTTCAAAACTTTGAAGACTCAGATTTGCAACATGGAAAACGTTACACTGCAGACATTGTCAGAGTGGAGCAATTATTTCAGACAGTCAAATCTAATTTTCAAATGCTTTAATCCAGAGTTTCAGACCATAATTTACACTTCCAAAACTCACTTTCAACCTTTCACGTCTTAGTTTTAATGTTTTAATATGCGATGCCAATCTAACTTAATACTGACACAAGAGACACACGTTTGCATCCTGAGTGTGACAAGGTTTAGGCAACAAACTGTTAAGGTTCGGGAAAGATTGTGATTTTTTGTTAAATGTTAATAAAGTAAACACCATCATGTCTTGTGCTTCAAGCCACTTTTGACTTTCAATATTTAATTAAGATGACATTTCCCTAACCTTAAAGAAGCTGGTGTGACTTCTGGTATTTTATGCTGTTTGTACAGCACAAAATAAACACAAACTGAAACTAAACTGCAATTTTACAAGCAAAGGGAGGTGCAGCCAGTTGTTACCAGTGCAAGATTGTTGAGCCATAGATGAATCACAGTGTAAAATTAATGTAATTCCCCCCCCCCCCTCATTGCTGTTAGCAATACAGGCAACTCTGCCGGTCTGTCTTCAACTTCTGTAATGTCCCTCACTTGAGGTGTATATCGCCACGTTTACCTGTCAAAACATTTCTGAGGGATCCTGATGAAGCGGAAGAGTGGCAGTTATGGAAAACATCAAACTATTTCCCATTGGGAAGTGAGTGCAGCTGGTGTCATAATACAACACATGGCACATCGCCGCCTGCTAAAGATTTGCTTCAGTGGAGTATCTGACATCTCCACAACTATTTCCTTAATTGACGTAGTTAAGTATGCACCCTCCGTCTCTGAATTGTAAATACCTGCCGTAATGTAGTGTAAAATTATTATTCCGGCATCAAGAAACAGCCATAATTTGCAGCTGTCAGTTCTGCTGCATATTCATTTCTCAAATGTACTGTTGTTTAGGAGCAGTTAAATGGAAAGTATTGCAATGTTTTGCTGCCATAAACTGTTCATTACCTCACAGGCAAGTTGTCGGAATCCAGTATCAGTTACTAACTTTGACTTGTTAAATTACCCTTCAGCGTTATTTATTATTTTTCTATTTAAACAGAGGTTATCTTGGACGTGTTGTAAATCTCACTAGGGCCTTTTAAATTCTTAAACACAAACATCCAGACATGTTCACTGCACATATAAAATGCTATAGTGTCAAGTCTTAAAACACTATGTGGACTTTATTCAATGTCAGTTTATTGAAAGTATGTTAACCTTCAAAACAGCAGCCTTCTGTTACAGAGGACAGGTCTGGGGAGGGAATGATGGAGAGGGAGGGACTATTAAAAATAGGTTAAGCTGGTCTCTGCACTATTTCTAACAGGCTCAGTTTGTTTCCTCCAGGGTCTCAGTGATGTTGAGCGTGACCCTGACCCTTTGCTTCTACACAAAGACGGACACACACATGCGCGCACACAAGTGCACACAGTTCTTCGCCCTGAAGATTGCTGCGCATTTCACTGGAACTAAATCACAGTGAATGTACTTGTCGGTTCCACTGGCCCTTAACAAGATCTGTGTAGCCACTCTCGTCGCACTGTAATGCGCCCGGCTGAACATGATTTAGTCTCACAGAAACATTGAAGACTTTCAAAGGAAGGACAGGTGTCACCTTTCTGATCATGCTGATGTGACTTCACTCTGCAGGTCATTTCAAATAACAAACTGATGATGGGGTCACAACATCAATTAAGGATCACTATCTACTCTCTATCATAAGGTGTAGTAATGCATGAATGAATAACAAATGGAAGGATAATAGTATGTTAGCTTCAACTCACCAGCCCCCAAATTGTGTTTTCTCTCTTGGCTTCACATCCCCTCCGGCAAACATAAAGCACAAAAGTTTAGGACTTAGATCTGTGACATTTAATTGACTCCTTTAACAACAATGTCTACGCGACCTAATAAGAATAACATATTAGGTATTAATCCAACCATAGTTTCATCAGTTCCAACAAGAGGGGACATTAAGGATGAAAAGTGTACTTTTCTGAAGAACACAGGCATGCACCATTACCAATCACATCTAAGTGAATCTTGGCAGAGGAAACTCTTACTGCTTTCAGACTCCATTCACCATGGGCAATGTATCAGCTTCACTTAATGTAAAAAAATGGAACATTTTGAGGTAATAAAGATGGTCCACTGCACTTTCAGCTCAGTAAGATCTAAGCACAGGACATCTGTGTTTGGCATTAAATTGCTCCTTCACACATACTTTACTTTTTAACCCAAAGTAAATAAATTTTCCCAATGTGGGCAGAGGTGATGACACTAATCATACACGCTTTATAACAAGTGACACATGACAGCAAAATAACACTCTTGCTCAATGAAAGAAGAAAAGGAAATTTTTCTTTGGTACTTGTAGAGGAACTCATTTGCTGCGATTGTAGCATTGCGTACTTGTCCTTCTATAACAAGAGGTTATTCATAATCTAACAACACTGTTGAATGTGGAAGATAATAGGAGACAATTAATGTAAAGGCACTCATGAGCCTTGTGAGTTGAAAGACTCTTAAAGTTACATTCAAAACAAACCATATTCAAATAAATGTCAGGTTGCCATTAAAATTAGCAGTTACTCTAACAGCACAATTTGTGTGAACTGGCAGACAAACAGAGCAAACCAGTACCGATGTTTCTTTTAATATAAATATAAATTTTAACTATAAGAATATGTAAGTGACTCCTAGCCATTTCTTGTGTAACAGTTCTGTTTTACTTATGTAGTATATACTGTATGATGAAGTTGATTGCATAATGGGGAAAGAAAATCTGTAGCAACATCTCATTTAAGGTGAACAATGAATCAGCATTTGAATAATTCAGTTTGACTGCTGATATTATGTTTTTGATCTGCTACAGTACTGTATGTCACTAAATGCTTAATACCAATGAAAAACCTTTTCTAGGTATTGCAGTGGCAAGGCCACTTTTCTTTTTGTTTTGACAGATTTAACCCTCTCACACACACAGAGAACAAAACTTCCCATGATTTTATTTTCATGGAAACATTTTCTCATGGCTGCACAAATGGGGTAACAAATTAACTTTACAATATAATATTTATATGCATATATATATATATAATTTCAATGCAATGACACTGCATTATCTGGTATTAGTCATTACTATGCACACCAAAAATGAAACATTATCAGCTTCCCAGACGTAGTATTTACTGCAGAATTATTGTATAGCATTACATTTATATTAGAGATATACTAAAGCTCCAACATGTTTGGCCAGTTCCAAAATAGACCAGTGGAAATTCTATCCATCCTGACTTGTATAGATTAACTCGCAAAAAAAGGAGAAAGGGAAACAGAGAACAGTCAGACCCAATCCGATTAGACCTGAGGGTAATTCAGCTAGATCCAAAATGCGGTCAACAAGAACAGACCCAAGCAGAGAGAGAACACCAACGCTGGCAGCAGTTGGAAAGAATAGCCATACGTGTCACTTTTGTCTGGTCTGTTATGCATCAAAAAACACAGTTTTCTCTCTTGATGATTATGACGCACCACATGGTCAGAGCTGATAGTGAGTCTCTCCAGATCTATTCGGGTATTAGACACAACAGACCTGAGACCAGGGGCAATACAACAGGACCTTACCTGGACTTAGGTCCTGGCTTGGGTCTCAATTACAAGGAAATGAATGTACCCTTGAAGATCTCTAATCTATATTGCACTATGGTTTGTACTATTGTATCCACCTCCTGTACATACGATAATGTAATAGCACCACCCTGTAAAGTGTGTTGCGATCTTTCTTCACCACAGTAGCCTGACAAGTCATCCAGCAATCTTATTTGCCTGCCCTGCTTTATAGTGACATATTAACACTTGCATAGACATGCATGATTCTCACACTGACATTCATAGTGAATGTACACATAAAAAGTGCAAACTCTGAATTATGTCCTTAATAGTCCTTCACAGGCAACCCTTTGATTTACTGAGCATATTAGTGCTGCTGTAACATTATCAGTGAGGCTAGAGTATTTATTTAATCTATCAACCCACAATGAACATCTGATGAGACCAAAAATTAGTACTGTAAATTAGTTACACACCAGTAAATTAGCTGCATACTGACCTTTTCATGGGCTGGTGCACACAAACTCCCAGATGCAACTGAAATACATCTTCCCTCAGACAGCAGCCTATAACATGGATCTGTGCATGTGGGGGACTTCCAGGATCAGGTGTAATTGGCTTCAGCTGGGTAACAGCCTGGTGACTAATATACAGTTGCTGGGACATACAGCAGTGATGGTTTATGGGACACAACAGAATCCGTAGTTTGCTGAAATCCCCATCACTGTTCATCTAAAACAAGGAAATAAACAAGAAAGACAGAAGGACGCTGTTTCTCATTTTTGTCACGTCTCTCTCCCAAATGCTAAACAGAAGATGGAAATCATGCCTGTGACTTGAACAATGAACATCAGTCAGGAACAATACCAATCAATTCATGCAATAGAAGTGGGGCCTGAAAGTGTCCTACTTGTTTGAATGAGAAATGCACATAGTAACTGACAAACTGTTCCCACTTCTTCCTAATATTGTTCCTGCAGTGACCGTTTAACGATTTGGTATAATAGTGTTTTCTTTAACAACAAAGTTATGACTCTGATGAGGCTAAGCACATGCTATATGCAAGGCTGAATAAGACAAATCTTGTGTCTTACTGGAATTGACGCCATTGGTTTGGGCTCATCGCTATGTTCCCTATCATGTTTACTCACCCCCAGTAAAAATTATATTTATCGCTGACATCAACAACATGGTGTAGTCAGATTCAAAAGATCTGGAAGATTTCAGTAGTTACAAGAGCTTCCAACTGTTTTAATACAGACTTGCCCAAATATTAAAAAAAAAAAAGTTGTGTTGCATCAACACATATTTGTGATTTCTGTGCCCGGGTGATCAAAATGGCAACGGCACAGTTACAAATCAATTAAGACTGAGTGAAATTCTACCAGCAGAAAATACATAGAACAGCTCAGTAGACTGAAAGGAAGAGACAGATGGGAAACAAACAGGCTCTCCGTCAGTGTTGCTCTGCAGAGTGTAACATGCTCTATGTGTGTGTGTCTGTGTTGGTGTGTGTGTCCAGCACATGGGCACAATCCCTGCATCATAATGTTTGCTGCCAAATCTTCTACACCCACTGATAGTCTGCTGAATGTGTGGAGGAAACTGTAGAGCAATTGCTGAGAACAAATATGTGGACTACTAGTACCCTGGTTTGGATTTAGATTTGGGATTATCCCATTTATTTTTTCACGTTTGTTGGATGCAGTCATCATATCCTGATTACAGAAACCCAGGTAAGGTCTTGTCCTGTGTCTGGGAAAATGGAATATGCTAGCTGTGTTAAAAGAGGCCAGGACAGTGTGGCCTGTGAATGTCTGCTCAATGTCTGTGATATGCTAAGGCACATATTCCACTTGAGTAATGTCATGGCCAAAAAACAACCAATATGATGACAAATGATGTAATTGTGAGCTACATGCTGATATATGCCTGTAATGAGGAGGATAAATGCATCATCTTCCTTTACTGGTATTAAGGTCCACCCGGCAGAGTCCAGGCAGCCATTAACAGAAGAAGATTAAACATCTATTGCTAAAACATCTACAAAAATGATAAAGACTGGTGGTGATTTACATAAACTCAATCCGGTACTTTACCGTATAGTACACATTATCTACTTGATTTGCACTAGTAATGTACAGTGCTATAATTGCACAGTTTATATTCTTGCAATTATAGTCACTTCCACTTGCATTCTGTTGTTCTTGCTGGTTGGTGATGTTGTTGTGGAGCACTCTACTGTTAAATGTCTGTCCCTTTACTATTATGTCTTTTGTTTGGGGTTGTGTTTCTCTGAAGGTTGCCACAGACACAAAGGGAATTTCCAAAAGGATCATAAATGAAACTAACTAGAAAAGCAAGAAACAAAATGTGCATAGGTGTATGAAAACCCATCTTATTCTAGGTTAATTTACTTAATGTTCCATGTAAACATCGCATCCCACATATGATCATGGTCATGAAAAGGTTGACTTTTTATTCTCTCAATGGCATGATAACACAGTATTGGTTTCAAGATTCAGTTAAGAACAGTTAAATATCTTATATTGTGTAACAGTTGACCTTATGTTTTAAAATTACATTATCAGTTTTCTTCTATCTTTACGTTTGTCCACCATCGTGTGTTCCACAATCAAATCAAAACTATTCTTCTCATGCATGTTCTTCTGTAGGTTTTCCTCACTTACCATCTGTGTTTGGTCCCCATTGTTTCATAAAATCTATAAAACAGTTTATGTAGACATATTGCTGCATTTACAGTTTTCATAGGTTAATGAGGATAGGTGCAAAACAATTGATGGCCTCTTAAAGCCTCTGCTTTAAAAACATAAATCTTAATATATCGTTTTTCAAATCTTGAGCATAGTGTAAAAATGTGTTTGTCCCACACATATTAAT
Source organism: Gadopsis marmoratus (assembly GCA_036023855.1). Taxonomy (NCBI): domain Eukaryota; kingdom Metazoa; phylum Chordata; class Actinopteri; order Centrarchiformes; family Percichthyidae; genus Gadopsis; species Gadopsis marmoratus. Next base: position 49,295 of record JAVQJF010092787.1, read on the forward strand.
GATTGCAGTTACGGGCAGTGCAATAAAAATTCTGGGTTGTCATACATAATACTGGATAAACACAGAGCATGATGTGAGACAGTGGGTTCAACAAAAATTTGGCTCCTGATGAACAATCTTGGATATTGTTGGTCTGTCTGGTCTGTCTTCAATATTCTGTGGATTTAAATAACAGTGGCCTTGGATTGGCAAACAGGAGCGGTGGCCCCATGTTTTTAGAGACAGGGAAAGCCTCCGTGGGGGAAACCTATGTCAGATTTCTGGAAAGGAGCCACAGATTCATTAGCGAGCAGTACGGATATTTTCATTGGAGTGAAGCATGTTCAGTGTTTAAATTGGACTCAGGACAGGAATTCAAGAGACAGCCTAGGAAAGTGTGAGGTTTGGTGACTTGTGGCACTAATACTATTTGCAGACAACGTTGTCCTTGACTCAACAGGACTTTGATGTCTTATGAGCATCTGAGAGGTTTGTAGCTGACTGTGATGTGGTTTGAATAAAAATAAGCAATACCAAGTGTGTGACCATGATTCTTCAGTATCTTCTTCAGAGTACAAGTATCTTGGGCTTTTATTCACAAGTAATGGTAAAAACCATTATAATATATAATTATATATGTATGTGTGTTTGTTGTAACAGATATTAGTCAGTCTCTTCAGTACTAAGGAACTCGAGATAAAGACAGATATTGTTTTGGGATATTTCATTACCATCACGTCACCAACACTAGACAGCATTAGGTTTTCTGATTGCCATGACACCTACCAGACAAAAATGTGTAGTAACTAGTAAATTTGTTTTTGAAAGATATGGGGCTTTTGAAACTTTCCGTTATCATGAGCTGCGTGTTGTTCTCATCTTTTGTCTGGTAAGCCACTGGCAGGAAGGGAGATCTCCCATTAACAGGATTTGCTCAGCTAATATGCATTGATCAATAACATAGATGGACCAGTTAATAAGTCCAATAATACCAACTTGTGCCAAAAATCCTTTAAAGTAATGTATGGTCACATGATCAAAGGTCAAATGAAGAACAGACAAACAGGAAATGGGAGGCAAATGTTTGGCACGCATTTTATGACCTTAACACTCTTCCTTGAAACAACCTTCATGCAAAAGTTACGCTCACTCAACTTCGGTTATGGAAGGCTGGTTGCTGACTTGTATAAAACACATTTGTATATTTGATCCGGGATATATTGTCATGTTCTCAGTCAGCAGTATTTATAGCTGGCAATCTCTGCTGTCAGGGAAAGGTTGCTGAGATAGACAATGCGTTGGAGGGTTCAGACAAGCCTTACTTAGGGATAAGAGTCAAGATATTGACCCCTATTACAAAGCACTAGTGAAGTACTGTACTGTATATGTGCACACAGTACACACACAGATACACTAACAGCCACAGTCTGTGGTATATCTGCTCCTTAATCCAAATTTAGGTCTTCTATTTAGTCTTTGCTGAGGCTTGTCTATCGATGGACACCCTCAGTTTATCCTTTATCGTAAATTTTTTAAGCAAGTATCCAAGTTCTCATTAAACCGTTTTAACTGTCTCCTCAATACTACATCCTCACAACCTCTTTCCAATAATGGCTGTTCTGGGATGTACATTACAGCTACAGTCTGCCTATCTGTTGTGTAAGGGCTCTCTGAGGTATTGAAATGTGTGTCTGAGTCCAGGGGCCGCTGATGAAAATGCATGAGGTTGGTTTTGCCCTTCACTTATCAAACTTAGTACATTAGACTGTGTGCTGAATCACCGTGGTGCTAACTCAAGAGTTTATCAACTTTGTGTTGAGTGCACCCACAGGAAGACATAGTTTGAGTTTGCCCTCACTGAACCACCTATTTTGGTGAAGAGAGTGCCATGACAACTTTCATTTGGTTAGTAAGGCTCCATTGTTGTGCAAATCCTTTTAAATCAACAACTGCGATACCACAGTTTTGGTATATTGAATTTGCATATTGAATATGCCAGCAGCGTACATCTTTTCCCCTTTTCTCCTAATGCCTCTATAGGTCTTTAAGAAGGGCGACATCATTCTAATACATCATACCATCACGATAATGATCTCCAATTAGCTCAAGTCCATTCAGGGAATTAAATGGTGAAAGGGGACAAAGATCAGCCTTTCCTTACGAGTGTGAAGCTGTCAAACCACAGTGCTAAGCACTCTGGTGTCTTTGATGTGAGTTCAAAAGGCAAGGACTGTGATTCAAAACTCTTTCCAGTCGACTCCTAATGAATCATAAAATTATGGCACCCCGTCTCCTGTGTGAGTTTGACCTTTGGATGCAAAAATGTCATTTTGTGGGTTCAATAATGGTAACAGTCAGGACAAGTTGTTCTTCTCGTATAATCCAATGGTTATTACAAATCTGAAAGTCTGGAATCGCAGCGTTTTGTTAATTTGCTTGAAAAAAATTTGGCTCACGAAAGGCTGCACTTGATGAAAGTAAATTTTTATCATTGAAACACTCAATAATTAAATTATAAACCCATTTAATCAAAACTCCTTTCAGATTTATAATCATGTAAGTGGTATTAATTGTAAGCTTATGTTTATACTAGGTTATAATGATGTGAAGCTAATCTTTTGTTGCATCAATTTCTGTGGACAAACTGGGAATAGAAACAATTCAATTTAATTTCAGACTAGATAAAACTGGTGTTTACTGTAGCAATGTACTGTACTAGAAGTTAATAGCTTGTTGTTTATGCAGTCCCTTGGGGAAATTGCAGCAGCAGCACAAGACAACAAAGTGATGGAGAGCTTTACAGAAATGTCAGTTGACTGGAAATAATTTCCCCTGCTGCAGGAATTGAAAGAGCAGGATCAAACACACAAACACACTGATTATCATCAACAATTTAAATGGTTGTATTTAAACACAACAATGATAAAGATAAGTGGCTAATACTTTCCAGAAGATGGGGATATAGTAATGCTAGATTATATGGTTTTTAAGAGGGAAAACAAGTCACCTATTTTTGCTCACTGGGATGCCCTATCATCATGATCTTTATGCTGACACAAATGTAAACTAGCACGGCAAGACTTGCTCTGCTTTTTTAAAGTGGATATAATCAATATGGATCAAATGACTACGTGTAATGTAAAAGAGGTCGCTCGGAGTGATGAACACAGAGATTTATCACCCAACTCTGCAGTTCCCCTTGGCTTTAAAAAAGTTTTATAAAGTTTTTTAACTCGTTTCTTTCCGGCCTGCAACTTTACTGTTTTGGTTCAGTGTCACCGCTCTCATGGTGGGTCTATTGAACTCTAAAAGCACACTTTACACTACTTGTCCAGCACCAAACAGCAGACAGACACATTTATTTAAATGTTGGAGGTGGTAGAGACCACAAACAGAGCTACAAGGGGGGTAAATATTGGACTTACACATAGGTGGCCAGCAACATGACTCCAGATGAATGCTAATGTTGGTCCGTATCTCCTGAATGTTTAAATTAGAAACTGTATACTATCATGTCGCCGTATGAACTTTGTAAGGTGATAATATGTCAGGACTTGTGTTTACAGCTTGATTATGCTGCCACCAAGTGGTAAAAAATCAGTTGCAGGTTTAAACCAAACAACTTACAATTGAATTTCACTGTTTAACCTGTATCTGCTGTGCAGAAGAAAAACCAATGAATGAACTGAACATACACAAATGACCCTCATATTTAAATAACTATTTTTCTGGTACAGCATGCCTTATTTGTCTTACTTGTAGATGGGAATACATACAAAGAAATGCTGCTGTAAAAAGGAAGGTTATCAACTAGTAACAATAACAACTTTCCTTAATACACCCCCTACCCACTCACACACAAAGGCAACTCTCGAATGAAAAGACGCTATAAAAATGCGTTAATCCAAACAGTGTTGTGCTGTATATAACTAGAATAGATGAGAAGGGACAAAGGGATTGCTGAAAACTAGTAAACCCCATCCAAAACATCACAACCACTCAATTAAGTCACTGGCTGCTAAACAATTAATACAAGCATACACTTTATTAAAAATGCAAAAAAGACTATTATGGCTAAGTGTGGAAATAACAGCCATTGTCGCAAGCATTAAAATGTCTAGCTCCATTTGAGGCTCATTTATGGAACCTCTCCCATTAAGGATACATTAATACTGCAGGCACAGTTGAAGGGCATTGGAAAGTACTCTTCTAAATATTAAAGATGGCTGTCACTGGAAAAATATGTTGTCAGCAGACTGAAGAATTAGGGCTATGTAAATTTCATCACATCCCCGCACTTAATGACAAAGCAGAGATCAAAATGTCACGAAGGACAAAAAAGCTCTCCATATCTGATTTAAACAAAGTCAGACACAAGATGATTATTTAATGACCGCCTGCGTTCCAAGAACACACGGCCACACACACACAGGACCAACCTCACACACTTTAGCTGTATTTGGCTTTTAAAATCAAGGCAGGATCTTAAATGTTTGTAACCAAACCTGACACAACCCTCAGGTTTGGGAGGGTTACTTTAAAAATCTATTCCAATACAATTAATAATTACCTGTCAATAAATGTAACCTAATCCAAGTAACACAATATATATGATGTAACGTGATTACTTTCCATTACTTTTGGATTACCTAAATACCGAATATGCAAAGACAAAAGAAAAAAATATTAATTGTTCCTTATCTTGTTATATGTGAATGTGCGTTTAGATTAATAATGGTAATTATGTATTATTTATATGTACTTTCTTAAGTATGCTAACTGTCATAAACTTATTCCACACTGGGGCTTGTGTTTTTACCATCCCAGTCACCAGCATCACCACCTACAGTCCCGAAATATTTTTCAGCAGTAGTAGTTTTAGTTGTAGTATTGACATGTTAGCTTGCTAATTAACGTTAACTTCAGTGAACTGGATTTCTGTCTAGCTAATGTTAGCGGTTTGTCTTACCTGTAAATTACCTGTAAATTAGATGTCAAGTCTTTGTATGATGACAGCATTTTCACAGCTAGAAGGCATAACTTGCACTGTACTGTGATGTTGTTCATCTTTCCTGAATTTTTCTGGAAAGACAAAATAATGATGAAATTTGCACCCAGCAAAAGGAAGTTTCACTAGAGGCAATAAATTGGCAACTTTAGCTATGACTTCACTTGAGACTACAGTGGTGTTGTGAGACTGGTGAAGTGTTGTAACATGTGCATGGTAGTATATCGTTCTTTATTTTAAAATTGTAATCTGCTAATAATCAATAATCTGATACAGAATACAGTTACCTTTTTTTGTATACTAATTTTGTAAGACCTCCATAATCCTGGTAACACTGTACAATATGGTACACAAATATGTGAGTAATTACTAAGGAATGACCTGATAATAAATCATTAATGAGTTACAATATGGTACAATATGGTAACACATCCTGACTTTTTAGCTTTTTGTTGAGCAGTCACTTCTTATTTAATGTAATTGGCTTTAATTATGAAATCATGAAAGACTTAGAAGAAGCTATGACTTCTCTGCATTTTACTTTATCCACTCATAGTCAACATGAACAAGCAGTACAGTCATTGATGCGGTGATATTCAAAACAAGTGAAAGCAAGTGGTGGTTAAAGACTCGCCATGTGGGAGTGTTATGCATGAATAATGCAGTATTCTTGTCGTTCGGTTACGGTCAGGTCAGATTAAAAAAAAAATCAAAAGTTTAAAAATATTAACAGTCCTCTTCCAAACCAAATGAACATGTTGCCCTATGCAATGAAAATTTTGGGACTGTTTCTATACTGAACCAATATGCTTTGTTCACCCATCCACCCAAATTATTTTCTGATTTAAAACAGAAATATACTGTGGGTTGTTTCACAAACACCAAAATCTGTCTATGGTTCTTCTTGAGAAGACAGAATAGGGGAGATGATGATTTTACCCATATTGCATACCTTTAGAACAACAGTGTGATGTAGTGCAGAGTTCCAGTATGTGAAGTGTGATATGTCTCTGGATGAACAGAAAGCATTCATTTCTGTGGAATATATGGTGATAAACGTTTTGTAATATAGCATCTATTTAACAGGTAAGCTTAACTATCTGATGTCAGTATACGGTATAAATGTAAGCTGCTCTCATGCTGCATCTTATCTAATCAAGTAAGGTCCATGCCTACATTTTCCTCTATGCACACTAAGACTTTATGAATAAAATTATGAATGTAGATTTTTGCGTGTCCTATAAATTCAAAAGTTACATTCAAAGTTAGGTTCATTTTTTTTTATTGCTGTGGACATCAAAAGCATGTGGACATCAAAAGTTTTTTAATTTGTAAGTGCCAACTCTTTTCAAGTTCACCAATGCTCGTTTCCTTTGGTCTGACATTATCGTTAAAATGCAACATGGACAGTAATCATTATCAGAACTTCGCGTTCACCACAGCCCTACTTGTGGAAATATATCACAGGGACTGCCATAAGTAATGACTGCAAAGTGTAATTGAATTTGATCATATTCATCTTCATCACATTAGACTTCGCCCAGAGAAAGAGGAAATGTGGAGCCCATCTTTCAATGTCCAACTCACACTTCCCGAAAAAGAGAAGGCCCAGTTTCACCTTGCTGACTGACATTTGACAAGTTTAGATGGACTTAAGCCCCGTAATGGAAATCCCTGGCCAGGAATTATGATGGTTAAAAAAGGGCATCACACTTGTAATTATTTAATTGGGTAACTTGAAAATCAGCAGATTAAATTAAAAATGGATAACAGTGATGTGATTTAACTGGTTTATATCAAAGGTCAAAACACTCAAAGCATTAGCTATGGTTTGTTGGGGTGTCTTTTTAGATGAGTGCATATGAGTCTAAGGTTAATTAATTTAACAGTAGGCAAAATGCAGCCCCCAAATTCTGCATTTGAATGCATGTTTGACTTTTTTAGCTTGTCCTCATCTTAGTACTATCTACTGCTCTTTAACAAATGCCTTAAATACAGTCTTTAAAAGCATTAGCTTATGGGTTCTTGGCCTTATGCACGTACCAGAACAACAATGATCTTTACAAGCACTTGCTGCATTTAACATCTTTGATGTAAAGTACTTTGAACTGCTTTTCTTGTATGAATGGTGCTATATAAATAAAGTTTGTTATTATTATTATTATTACAAAGGTTATCAGAAGAACCAGAAATGAGAAACCCTTAATTACAACTACACCATTGGATTCCCTGAAAAGACAAATCCCAGTTTGTTTTACAGAAAAATAGGGAAACCTCTGCAGTCTATTGATTGTGATTATTGTTTTTCAACAAAGCCTACTCACCTTTAAACCTTGTTTTTTTAATCTTTATTAAGAATGAGTGCAAATTTTTGTACTCCAAAGTTTAATGTGTTTGCTTTCTCAGTTAAAACCACTGTGGCTCTTCCTGTAGCATTAATATTGACATGCAACAGACTTAGGCTTGGATTCCCTGTACTGTTACTTAGCACATGAATGCCCATCAAGATCCAAATGAGATTTGATATGATACAGGGGTACAGACTAAGCATACGCATTTACTCAATTATATTTAACCTAAAGTGCAAAACGTTAATAAGATTGTACAGCTTTCAAAGGCCCTTGTCTAATTTATACACAACACGTCCTGCCAACAAAGACAGGTGCTTGAAATTATATGAATAAAAATGAAATTGTTAATAGACTGTGCCAATCTGTAGCATATGATACCGGCTGAATCACATGTAAACTCAGTAAGTGTTATGGATGTTACCAGACAATATTATGGTCAAAGAACTAATAATAATCATTAAACATGCTTAAGCTGGAATCTCTTTTAAAGTGCTCTAAAACCTGCTTTTTGAGGCACAGTGGGAGAGGCAAGGACAGTGGAAATGAGCCTCTGAGAGTCTGAAAATATCTATGGTCAGGGAGGAACAGAGAAATTAGGTTAAATACCTAATGCCTGTAAGGGTATGTAAATTTGAGGTAATCAACGGAAGATAAAGTGGATTATCAATAGTGGTACAATTGAAAAGAAATTGGAAAAGGCCTGCTTTTTTTTGCATTAATCACCCTCTGCATATCTTCGTCATAATAGTAGTGATGAGGGGGCAGTTAAACAAGTCCAAGTCAGTGCCGGAGAGCCTGGGTTTGCTGCCCTCAGGAAAGGCTTTACAATGAAGATGATTCTCCTCTTTCCTTTGTCTACTGTAGATTGCCCATGCATGTGCGCAGCTTTTTCAGCCAGCTGAGAGAATTTAAACTTTGGCTGTCCTTCCTGACAAAGGCACGGCAAGCCTCTGTGATGTTAATGAGCCTAGAAAAAACACACCTTTTTCCTATGTGGCTTAGATCAACCTCTTGAATTCTGATAAAATTCTTCTGTAGTCAGTATCAGTTTATTTTAAGGAGTGGTGGTGCATGCTTTTCGACAGCTAAACTACTGCGGCCATAGTATGTATAGTCAGGCCTTTTCCCCTCAGTGGACTGACTTATGACTTATGACTATAAATGTATGAAAATAATGATAACAACAACATGTAACATTTCTACAATTTATTCACAATATATATTTAACTATTTTATATGTTACAGTTTAACTATATTATACTTATTTATGTCAAAAGTCATGAACATAATAAAACATGCTCAGAAGCAAATTATATTATTTCACATGCGCAGCTATTAACTGCCACTTGCACAAAATAATTCTTTGCTCACAAATTCCAAAACTGATAGTTGTACAGGCTCCCGCGAGCTAGTGATGTGTTGATCATGAGCGTATCGTTTGTTGAACTTCTCTTTTGATACGAACTAGTAGGACTGAGTGATTCGTTAATTTTGGCCGCACATGAGCATTGCGCAACAATACTAATGAGTTTCATTTTTCTAACGTGACAGCCGCACAGGCTCAGTATTGTTCAGAAATTAGTAGTTCACAACTCGACAGAGTCTTCAAGTCATTCGTTCATTTCCCACATGACAGCTACACTGTCCCCGCCCCCGAAAGAAATGAACAAATTACTCAAAAAAAGAGCAGTTCATTTTACTCAACAAGATTTATAGAACTAAGTCACTAAAATTAACCTGTTATCCCATCTCTATCTGCGATCGATAAAGTAAACATAAGGAGAGGTGAAGAACTGCACGTGTGTATGGAACTAAGCTGCATGCACCCGAACATCCACCATGCACAAGAGAGTTTCTGCTTGGTGAGCACTCTCGTGGTTAACTCTACTCTCGGAAGTTAAATTCTACGTGCGCAAATCAACCTGACTTTTGAGAACTTGGGGCGGAAACCAAGGGAGGTACTGGCCCTCTTATGATTGGTCACTTTGAACGTGATCACACACCTGACCTCCTTTGATTGATAGCTTCTTCTGCACTGAGCAACAGGCAGACTTTATTGTTAGCTGACCTTCAATCTAGGCTATGGCATTACCGATCGAAAAATGACAATTATTATATGTTCAGTAAGAGGGTACCATAATAATTGGAAGAAAGTACAAGGGTTTTTACAGGAGGAATGTTTTGAACAATGACCTCAACTTCGGTCTCAGTGTGCCTGTGGAGCGCCATACAAACTGCACCCACCATATAGCTCTGGATGAACTCAACCAAACATCTTTTGGGTGTACCTTCTACTTTGTGGATTAAAAGCCAGCAAAAGAGAATCCAACCAGGAGAAGTGGCTTGGCTATGATGCTCTGTTGAAGAAACCACGTCAAGTGCTAGTCAGGCACTCAGGTACGTCACTTTATCAATTATCAGCCTCCTCTGTTTACACTGGTTTTGTGTTCAATTAATGGGGAAAAGCAAAAGCTGTATCATGTAAGGTTTGTTACCAGAGTAATTCAGCATTCAATTTAGGCATTCAGGAGCTAAAGCTACAAATCAAATGAAATGTTAACACTCGGATTTAATATATATCTACTAATGTATACCTACTTCTGAAACACTTTGCATATCCATGGCTGTCTGTAGGGCCATTAGGCTAATAATGATGACATAATCTGCCAAAGTACAGATCAGATCATTTGTCACTTGTCATCACTGATAATTTCATAATTAATGGAAATATCTCATTTGCAGTAGTCTACAGTGGGGAAAATATTATATGCTTTTATAGGATAAATTGTTAAAGAAATACAATTTACAATTTTCTAATTTACTATCAATAGGTGCCATTGTAACACCCGGAATGGAGCATGAGGCCATGGATCAACCAGATGTGCCAATCTTCCAGAGATGTTGGGACCCAGTGGGAGGACTGCACACCTGGTGACAATAACTACAGTTCAAGTCTCCCCCTGATGCCTTTGCCAACAACTGCTGATCAGGAAACACAATGCGTTGGACCTCTCCAATAGACTGTGCTTAGGGCTCTCTCTGCTCCAATCTGGCTTGTCGCTTGCTGCCTTTTATTCAGTGGCTGAACACCTTATACCTCTCTACATAGATGGCTTCCAGCTCGACCCAACAGACCAGCGTCTGTTGACTTTGATGAAGCTGAGGCTTAATCTGCTTGAGCGGCTTGGCTGAAAGATTTAGTGTGACTTCATCCCAAGTAAAATGTGTTTACTTGTTATATCAAAAAAGAGATAAAATGCATGTGCAGTAAAATTGTAAATTGTAACAAGGTTTATTAAAGAGAAATACTAATTTCAAAAGCATTCAACAATGAAATTGTTCCTCTGGGTTCCAGCGTTCGAGTACCATTGCTCATCAGTGCAGCATTCATCATCCAGCATTCTGATCCTGAGACAGAGACAATTACAATCAGAATAAAACAGACATTTGATGTGGTAAGATCAATCTACAATGTACAATGTACTTTCGGATTACAAAAGGCAGACATCTGAATATCCTAATAATACACTTCATTTGGATCCAAGTAATATGATTGCACTTATAGTTACTGTGACATCTGGAGCTGGATAAACCAAAACATGTGCAACTGATTAGGTTACTATCATTTAGAAGTGACAACTCAAGGTACATTACTTAATGTGACAGATTATACTGAATGAGTCAAAGAGCTGACATAACTTTTTTTTTATCATGTAAGATTCAGGAAATCTTTATTCATTATTAATAACTTTGTTGCAGGTGTAAGAAGAGTTGCATGAAGCATGTCAGGTAAAAAAAAGAAGGACTTCATGCGCAAAGATAGTTGCAGTACATCACATTTAGTTGGTGCTTGCTGAGTGTAGTGAGCAACTACTAAACATGGTGTATTACTATGCAGTCTTTGTGCATGGAGTCCTTTCATATCAGATACATCATGTTTTAATCTAGAGTAGATTTGATATAGCTCACTTACCTTGAATCCATACTTAGGCTATCCGTGGGTCTTAAAAAGTATTTAAAGGTATTAAATCAGTTTAGCAAAACTAAAGACCCTTGAACAGTATTAAAACGTCTTAATCGGCATTTTACGAGGTATTATTTTTTGGAACATAGATTCAGACAGACTGTCTAGGCTTATATGATTTTATGTCATTTATGGCCAATGTTGTTTTTCTTAGGCCAAATAGAAATGTTTGTTAATGAAAATGTTTTGTTAATGTGAGTATATGTGAGAGAGAGTGTGACTATGTGACTATTACTACTTTTAATAAACCTTGCCTTTGGATTAATCACTAGTTTATTCTCGTGTGCTTTGTTCCCTCCCAGCTGAATTATGTCAAATATATATGTGATGCATTGCTGCGTCAAACCATTCAATCCACAGGTAACTGCAGCACAGGCTGTCTCAAGTATTAATGAGGCTGATTACATCTGCGATGAAAGTATTGCTACAAACTCTTATTTCTTGAAGAATTATTTTACTAATTAAACCTCACATCGCGTGAAACTGCCAGTATTTTATTTACAGTGGAAAAGGGGCAGAATTTGTCAAGAAATGAAGCAACATCTCTACAGCATGTCATCCTGAAATAATATATTCAGTCTCTCCATTCCACCTGAAAAGCCAGCCAGTGTCCCAACTACAAGGACAGATGAGGTAGGGAGAGGCCTGCAATGTGAGATGATCAGCTCCGTTCCCCGGGGACGAGGGTTTGAGATCGAAAGAGAATTTACATCCCTGAGCGGGATGCTAAATACCAGCCTCTCTTGGATGTGACAAACTCTAGAGCGAGCTAAATGGCTCTGGTAGCTGCTGCATCTGCAACCAGCGTGTAAGGTGGAGCATAGAAGGCAGAGTATTGTTTCTGTAATGACGTGACAGGTTAAAGATTTAATTTATATAAAAAGATTTGTTCTGCCAATCACATGTGCTTCATCATCAAGTAAATATTTTTTAATATTTAATGTATGCAATTCTTCCACTGTGCTTTATGTTTGTCTTTTTAAAAAAAAAAAGAAAAAGCAAGACATGACAGTGACTACTCGAATCACGTGAAAGATGTCACACAAGCAACGGTTTTTGTGTCGGACGGTGCTTGCTGCATTCACCTGTGTGCTGCTTTTGGTTGTATAGCTGTTTAAGAGGGGATAAGAGCTGCAGAAACAAAAGACAATGTGTTGACATTCTGCCATATATGCACCCAAAGTCCAGATAAGCCACCAAAACCATCTTCAAATACAACCAAAACACTAGGCACATTTATGGCTGGCAATGGCAAGAACAAATATGTATGTGTCCGAGCACACAGCAACACAATTTTAGGAACCTATAGGGACAGATAAAACAAACAAATAGCACTTTCATGTACCTATTATATATACTACATGAGTATTTGGATTTATTGCAAATGTTAGCGCATGTAAGCTCCCTGTTACGGCTTACTCAGCAAAGATGAAGCTAAAAGTATTTGCTGGTTCAGTTCATGAGTGTGCCCTAGGTTCACTACAGTCCCAACTGCTCTGCATCTCCTTGATTACTCCCTAGCTGCTGCTCATTGCTGCGGCAGTGACTTCAGCCACCTCTTTTCAGTTTGTCAATTTGTCTTGTTGTCCTGACATGGGAGTGATTGGTCGAAATGCCAACCTGGATACAAGTTATTTGTGCTGCTTATTCTCTGTGTGGTTTGCCTCAGCTCCAGTTTCCCTGCTTATCTTAGGATCCTTATAGTCCACCAGTCTCCAGCCTGCTCTACTCAGTCACCCACCAGTCTTCTCCTGTGGCTTGCTACCAGACGGTGTTCACTAGACTCAAGCTTGCACTCTTCAGTCGCCTACTGTCTTTCCCAGCAGTGCGCCCACTCCTCCTGGTCTTCAGCTTGTCCCCCCCTGCTGCCTGCCGACCTTGTTTAGTTCCAGTTACATTTCCTCCAAAGTGACTGTGCCTGCAACTGAGCCCAGTTTCTGAGAAGCCCTTTCAAAGCTGTGAAAAAAACACAACAATGTTTCATTTACACTTTCCTTTTTCCTTTCCTGGAAAATGTATATTATAAATTCAAATTTACTGATGGGTGTGGATATTTTACAGTACAAAAAACTGCGTAATCTACAATATCTTGCACAAACAATCCGATGCTTGGGTTTTTTAGGACTTCCATGGACTCTGGAGGGGAGGGGGACTTCAGAGAATCTGAAAATGTATTAGATGGTACTAACAAATTATATATTTTACTCACCCTCATTCATATAAATGGGGAATAATGCAATATTCAGCAATATCCCAAACTACAGTGTCCAAAATAAAAAGAAAGCCTAATCAGCACCTCCTCTAAAACAGTTTCAACAAAACTGAACATAAAAGCCTCCATGAAGGTATGGGTTATTGCAGAGCTGCTGTATGACTCCATTTTAGCAAGGCGTACCTCAGTAATAAACTGGTAACTGTGTGTGTGTGTGTGTCAGTCATAATGGTTTTATTGTTTTAAATGCAATAAGACATCAAGGTCAGATGTTAGTAACTTCTTTTATTTTAAAATTAATGTTAATTTGCTTGTATGATGCCTTCCCCCAGAATGAAGGGGTCAGACAAATAAAAAGGAGCATCCTAGTAGCTCACCTGTTAGAATGCGTCCCATTTAAGGCTGACTCCTTACCTCAGTGACCCGGGGTTCATTACAGCCCAGGCTCTTTGCTGCCTCTCTCTTCAGATGACATTATCAAATAAAGGCAAAAATGCCAGAAAAATATTATATATTAAAAAAGCCATCCAAAGTTATTTTCTGCATCAAACCTTGAACCCCAAGATCCTTATTTTCGCATTCCATCAGAAACCTTCGACTTTTTCCAGGAAGTCACTCAGTGCAAAACCGAGGTTGAGCCTTTTTTTTCTTCTTCTCATTCATCTCAGCTTTCAATGTGAAAAAATGAGTTACAAAATGAATTGATACTTTTTTGTTGAATCATGTGTGATTTGTTCAATAGTTTTGTTAGAGTGCTGTTAGAAATAGTTTACCAACGAAGTGAACATACCATCACCACAGTTTCACCTTTGCAACTGTCACATAATAGTGTAATCTGTCCAGAGGTAGAGAAAGTAATATGACCACATCTCAGGAGGTTTCAAAATACTGTTCCTCTGAAATCCCAGAATTGGACTGACTTCATGGCGCGTCACCCCAGATATGCCAATGGAGCGTGAAATTGAGTCACTCAATGTGAAAAACGAAGGGAAAATCTTTTCTCTTCCCATTTCTCTGCAGAGAAGAGCAGACTTTTTTTTTTTTGCCAGTATGCTGGCACTGCTTTGGTCTTTAATTTCCAAAGCAACCAAGTGAAACAAACTTGTACATTCTAGACAATAACAGCCATTTCACACATAAGAAAGTGGATGACATTTTGTAGCTAGCTAATCAGTGAGTACATGGGAGTGAGATGAATCAGATAATGTAAGTAAGATTGCAGCAACAGGTGTGATCAAAACTGTATTTTGTCACTGAATAATATGTTCTAATGAACCGGATGTTATAATTTCCCTGCAAAACGTATCACAGCCAGGTGCAGCAGAGCGTATATGATACCTCTCTCTGTCTCTCTCTCTCTCTCTGTGTGTGGTAAGTAGGTAACAGTTTTGCAGCACCACCAAAGCTTTGGTATCCATCTAATTTTCAACTCTAACATGGGCAAAATGCTGCTGCAAGGTCTTGTCCTTTTTTTAATATGATTTTGAGTACAGCTCAGTGTCTGGAGTTTCTGCTCCTCCATAGGTGAACTGTCATTTATGTCTGTGTGGTTTACAGCTGGCAATTCAGACCTCTGCCAACCAGCAACACATCCTTTAACTTTTTTTATTTTCTGTCAAAATGCAGGCACTTGTCTAAAGTATCAAGACTCTAAGCCAGAAGAAGTACACTTTTTACTTTCATCTAGACATTTAAAAAAATTCAGTCATAATTCAACTTGCCTGCAACTTTATATTACCATAGTGGTTTTAATGATCAAGGTAAATTTGAATAAAATGTAGTTATTGTCTAATATGAGCTGGGTTAATGACTTGAGTGGTGATGTAAACTGTGTTTGAAATAAGTGGAGAAGAAAATTAAAAGTTATTTGTATCTAATTTCAAACAAAAGCCAGAGTTGTTGAGACGATAGAAGGCAGTTTACACAAACTATGGAGGAGAGGGAAAAAAAGCTGGCTCTAAGGACCATCTCATCTAACATCCATTGTCCCTCAGCCTCAGAGAAAACAGATGGTGTTGGTACTTTTGAAGCTGATTGAAAATATGGCTAAAAGCAGAAGGATAAATACATTAGTGAACAAATAAAGCAATTAAGCACTAATAATTGTTTATCTGAGCGTATATTGGTACACTTTAAAAGAAGATGTGACAAACTCTTATTTTTCAGGGCATGAGACAGTGACTTAATTAACAAAATAAACAAGGCAGCAAGTACAGATCAGGGAGACAGTAAATGACTCAACAGAGAAAAGAAGCAAAAGAAAATACGGAATGCTTTCTCTGGTGCAGTGGTAGTTTGAGGCATGCATTGTCCTGGGTTGAACCATCCATCCATCCATTTTCCACCGCTTATCCGGGGCCGGGTCGCTGACCTGGGTTGAACCTTAGCCCTGAATTTACTTTGCACAACTATTGCCAGACAAACTGGTGTTACTGGACGATTATGAAAAACCTTGGATTACATTCAGCGACAACCTTTTCCAAAGCTCAATGCCATGTTTTATTAATATATCCATTCATGGCAAGCACATGGGTAATACTGGTGTTATGACAAATAAACTATGGTTAAGGTTAACTCTTGAATGAGGCTGTAGGTAGAGATCTTTCATTTTTAAAAATGTTTTAATCTTTTTTTCTGAGGAGGGGCATAAACTCCAATCTCTGGAGTAATAATACATCATACAGCATCCATCCGCAACTGTAATCTCTACATCCTTTTCACTTAGTAAAGGACATGCTTTATACCAATATGAACATGATACTGGGCAGAAATGGGAGGGGGAGTCCCGAGGGCATTTTGTTGGGTTTACCTCACCTACATTCCCTCTTACAACTGTAGCATTTGGGTGTGCATTTTGTCCACAAACCACTGGTACAATAATAATTACAGTTGTACAAGATGTAGACTGCAACATTTTTGTGAGAGTGGGCTTTAGTTCAAACCACAGACTTTCTACAAACTTTGTCCAGGACAGTCCAACAGAAATCAATGAAAATTCTCAATTTATCATCCCGACTGCCACGATTAATCATGTCAAGGGCTACACTTAAGTCAAGCAGCAATGATGCAGAGAGCTCAAAACAATCTGCATTCATTAGTCCCAACCTAGACATGGCCATTTCTGTTCTGTCACTGTTAAGAACATAACAGTGCCCCCCCCAACCAAATCATTCAATCTGAAAGTGCTAGCAGGCTCTACGTCCTTTGCTTTGAATTCTGATAGTGTTTCTGCCCATTGTTCACATTTGGATCACATATTGTGACTTGAAGACTCTTGATGTAAGATGCTGCAGCACAAACTGCTAGTTTTCCCCTCCTGTGACAGCATCAGAAAAAAGTCAGGCCTCACTGATGAGAGAGGCAGAGCAGTGAAAGCACATGACACTGCTCTGCAGAAGGACAATAGCATGTCATTTGGTTCCTTTTGAGCAGCATCGAGTCGTCTTTGTTATCGCTGCTGCTGTCACCTGACGAAGCAGGGCAGTCTGCACAATACAATTTTTTTGTTTTTGCTATTTTTCTGTGCAGTCCCAGCTTGGCACATAGAGAAGATCCGATGAGGATTACTGTGGTGACCAAGCTGGAGCTGTATGGGCAGTACTTGATCAGTGTGCCATCAGATAAAAGTGATCCTTGACTTTCATTTTACCTGCAGAAGAAGAGTGTATGAGGATCACTGTTTGTACTGTCCTTTTTCCGTCGACTGAGCACATACAAGCAGATTTTAGACTTTAGAAACACTGACATAAGTGCACCTAAAGCTCTGAATTACAGGAAGAAACATGTAAATAAAAGAACTTTGGATGAGGTTAGACAACTAAAACGTTACTGTTAAGTCATGACACCAAATCTAAACCTGAAACTTGGTTTTCCCAATATCACAATGAAATATCACGACGTTCATTTGAGAACAGGCTCTACCATGACCAAGTAATCTAATGTCTAGGTGTAGATAAACATTTGGAAGATATGTGTCGGTCCGTGCATGTTAATAACCTTTCACACAGCCTCAGCTTTATTCTTGGCAATATGTTCTCCACCAATTTTTCATGGTTTGTAGTGCTTGTCGTCAGTGTCTGGTAAGCATCAAAATGTTTTGGCGCTAAGGTATATTCACAAATGCCAAAAAACAATATAATTTAGCCTCCTCACCACCCTACCTACATTGCCTTTGAACAGCAAACCTCCTTAACATCGTTAAGTGGTGTTACCATCGAGTGTGGCAACACCACATTATGTCTGCCACTGAAACGTCTCTGTAACACATCCGGTCCATGCACATACTACAGGTAGACACATGCACCCTCACTCACCCTTACACTCCTGTTTTCTCACCATCTTCCTCACTGTCTCACACACACACACACACACACACACACATATACAGACAACTTGGCACCTTCTGGTTGAGAAGGAAAAAATGAAAATGGAAAAGCACAAACATTTCATTACTGTCATTTGGCAAAGGGATGATGATGAAAGAGATAAATGTCCCTGTTTGTTTTATGAGGCATGGATAGTTTAGTTCAGGGGTGTTTACTGGCAAAACAACATACACATTTCTTTAATAGCTGCTAGGGCTCAGACGATGGCTCATTGAACGATGGCAAGCATAGTTAAAAAATAAATGTAATTCTTTAATATGATAATGCATTCAGTTCACTTGATGATAGGGTGACAAACTATTACCCATAAGTCTTTTGGCTTAATGCTAACACTGTTTGATGAGAGGAATTCTAAATTGTTCAGAAAATATTCCCTTACACAGCGAAGCAAATTATGTTACCCTTCTGTCAAGAACAAATATGGCATTTACACCACATGTATACATGTGTGTGCAGCTTTAACATTCACAGTTCGGTTTATCTGAGAGATGGTGGAAACTGAACATTTAGGATTACGTAAGTGGAGAGATGAAAATCACTTGACCATGAACCATCTTTTTCAAGTGTATTAACTTGACTTAAAACATTATACGCAGCCTGTCACTGTTTCACTCTAACTGTACTGTATAGAAGTTGAGCTCCAGTGACAAAGTTGAACATAATGAGATTTCCCTTCTGGATTTATTATAACTGACTCGAGATTCAGTTTGGTGACCTCCAGTTATAAATCCACTTTAAACCACTTCAAACCTCAACGTACCACACATACTTTTTCAACAGGACTGCTTTGCCTTATTCTTAGACAACAATTGGACACCAAGAAAATGACATGGAAAATCGCTTGTTCTGAATCTTCTTGACAACTTGACGCATGTTTGTGGTTGAGATTTCTTGTAACCCCTGTGAGAACATATTCATTATGCATTGATTACTGAAAAATGTGGTAATTAAGTAATTTCTCTGCATCCCTTTTATTAAAGGAGGGTATTGAATTTCATAAAAATGAATGAGAGCCCTTTTTAAGTTATGATGGCATCTTTTCTTGTATGGTGTGTTTTGATTTACGTACCTCGCAGTTGTGCAGGTATTTAAATGACATGTATTTGTTAGGAACAATGGAGGACTAAATGAAGGCGACTAAAGAAAGCAGTTCCATCCGCACTGTCTCTTGGGGAAATGTTTGAAGTCTTGTGGACTGAACCTTTCGATATCTTATCAGCATTTCTTCATCAGTTCTACTGGCTCCCAGGCAAATAATGACTGATTCAAATGGATTCACATGCCTTCTAAGTGTGTTGCATTATTTAAAATGGCCTCATAATGCCTGATAATAACAATTCAGGTTATTGTGATTCTCATGTGCACCATTGTCCCCTTGTGGACTCATGTTGCGGATCATCCCTAATTACAAAACTCCATGTAAATAGATTATGGTGATGTATGAAACATGCTATGGTAAACAATCAGTGTCAGGAGGTACAAAAGATGGATGGCTAAAGTGTCTTAACCATGACTTGATCAGTGTTTTTAGTCAAAACAATTAATGGGCCAGTTCACTTAAATATCAAGAGTGTGAAAGGACTTTTGTTTGTGTTGCTATCTTTTGGGTAAAATATTACTTTTTCAATATTAGTGAACTGACCCTTTCATGCATGGTTGGTTCAAAAGCTGACATGTAAAGGACAACAGAAATCAAACACCACTGAATCATGTGAGACAGCTTTTCTGTAAATAGCCCAGAGAATTGATAAATACTGTATATGAACTGCATGACTGATTGTCTTATTTGACAGATTTTTATACACTGTTGTAAATGTCGATGCATGCGCAGTACTAAAGTACAAGCAAACCAATGCACTGCAATCTCGCCAATGTATCTACAAATTCATTGTGAGTGGCTCTAATCAGTGATTAGCCTTTTGGTAAAAAACCCTGATTTTTTGAGAGCCTTATCAGATGAGGAGAGCTCTTATCTGCATGACTCTATTGATCGCTCTCTGCTCTAACAGAGGTGTATATGACATGGCACTCTGGAGCAGGACGGAAGTGCTTGTATCTACAGTGCCCATACCATGTGTCATCTGTGAAACACTGATGGTTATCACTCTTCGATTTCATACTTTTGTTATGGGCCTTCCTCTCTTTGCACTGCCTATCGGTAGGGAGAGCTACTGATTAAAAAAAACAATACCTTGAATATGTAAAAAGAGAAAAAGAAGAGTAAGAAATTCAGCAAAATAAGTTTGTGCATGGGAGAATGCTTTGAAGAATGACTTAACTTTTGTGACTTATATCGTCAGGCTTAATAAAGAACATGTCCATCTCTTTCTGAATTGCAGATGACACATTCATTCTGTGAGTCTTAATCTTATAAGCGTATTACAGAGTATGTGCCCGAAGCAATTATGCGTGATGAGAAAAGGATGTCTGTGTTGTGTCTTGTTACATTACGAATGTAATTCTTCACACAAAATCATTTACATGCGACCTTACTGTGACCTATGTATCTCTCTAGTGTTGCTATCCAAGATTTACTGTCCCCTCATGCCGTGACACGTTGCTAAACTTATTATATCTTCCACGTTACAGACAGAAGTTTAGGAAAGTTCATTCGCAGGTGTCAGAAGACAGGTGTTTGCTGGGAGACAGAAAACCATGCAAAGTAAACCATTAGGAATGAGTTTGTTAATAACTTTGCTGCTGGAGGCATATACAGAAAAGAAATCCAGAATTATAATAGAAACTCTTGGGACTGACATTCCTGGCAATAACTCTCTGTATTCTGAAAATACAGCACATCACATAGTACATCATGCATACCCACAGGGAGCAAAGTGTATTTTCAAACTGAACCCACGCAAAAAAAATAAAAATAAATAAAGTGTTTGTTTCTGTTGGGGTAAATAACATTTAAACTTTGATAGGTCATTTTCATGTATGCAATATTTACATACCTCAACCATTTAATCTCGTAAATAGAGTCCCAACAACTTTGCCAACTATTTAAATCAATATGAATTTATTCAGATATGTGAATGATTTTTTTTCTTCCTATTCTTAAAACGAGCCCACTTGACAAGAATTAGTCAAATGTGGTTGTTTAGCAAATCCTTGTGTGACCTACTTCCACTTCAGTAAATCAAGAAGTAAATGTATTTTACTTGAAGAGAGAGCATGATCCCAATGTTCACAAACACTTCTGCCCCTCTTCTCTTGCCTTAATATTGTCAAGATCCCTGATATTGACCGAGCGCTATCTTCCACCTCCCACAATCCAGCAGAGGTTCACTCAACCTCGTTTTAGGGATTCAGTGTGGATCAGCCCTTGTCACAGTTGTATAATATAGGCCAGGATTAGGGAGTTAAAATAATGAGCAGAAAAAGCAGATGGGGGTGGGAAGGAAACTTTTCTGCACAATTTAAGAGAGACACTTTTGAGGAAAAACTTTAAGAAGACAATTATAACATGACGGTTCTGAATTGTTTATCAGAATGACTTGAGACTTTGAATGCAGCGGAGCAGATCAAAACAAGTATTTCTTCAGTCATGCCACACTTTACATGATAATGCAGAAAACCATAGTCATTTCAGTCCTTAGCCACCATAATTAATAATAGTCCCTCTAAAACACACGCTTAGGAGTACCGTGCCCCACAGGGGACAGGCATATGTAATTATTCTTCTTAATTAGTAGTCTGAAAGTGTATCTGATTAAGTTGTAAGAAGGGTCTTTGACTAATTCAATTTGGACCGCAGTCTGCAGCAGTTTGAGTGCATCAGTCCATTGACTTAACATAACAATTCCTGCTGTGCACCAAAGGATAAAACACTCAGGCCATTAGGTCTTACCTGTGAGATACAAGATGATCAGACAGAGGACCATGTTTGTCACCACAGTTGGTCAGCTAAATTGCATTTTTACTGTTTCATACAGCATCAGGTAGTAGCTTGTTTTCAGTGAGTGTCAACACTCTGAGCTTGATTCAGACCTCCAACAGCCAGCTATCACACAATATGTTGCAGTTTGATTATTTGATTATCATTTAGCTGAAATACCCTGGAATTTGAATTAAACCAAGGGGTAGTTAATCAATTTGAAAGTGTGATATTAATCAGGTTCAGCCATAGACAGCTCTGATTAGAATTTGAATATAATAAAACGAGGCCACTAAGGGATAGTGTTTTTTTAAATTTGTATTTCTACATGTCTCTTTTTAAGCAGTTTAATTTTTTGTGAAGAATTGCATTTTTAATATCATTGCAAAGATGGAGGGTGAATAACAAAGAGTAATACTACTAGCATCCCCTTGCTTCTGTTAGATCTGCTGGCCATTGGATCATAGATGCGTTGGATTTTTCCAAACTTTATGCTGAAACTGGACCATTGGTTCCAGCAAGTCCTCCAAGTTCAATGAGAAAATATGTTGTTTGTTACTGCCCTTTAAAATGACACAAAGAAGCGTCTTCTGATCTGATGCCACTGTCGGCAGGACAACATCATTTGTCTGCCCATTAAAAAATCACTGTTTCATGATGTGACAACACAATGGGTGTGGCTTAATTAGGTATAGGGAAAGATCATGGTTTGGGTTAAAATTACTCCTTTGTTGAGGTTCGGAGACCTTTATTTTGTCCTAGCTACAATAGTAAAAATGGGGCAAAGGGTTGGAACAGTTGTAGTAATGTAATGTAATGTAACGTATACTTGTGGTTGGAATTGGGAAAGGAATTGTGGCCTCCCATGTGTAAGAGCCATCCATCAACTCGGACCACCTCCCTAAGTGGGCTTTGCTGCTCTAGAATAACATCACCTGACTTCTCTCCTTTACTCACGTCATAATAACAACTGCAGCTAAAGGGCTTTGTCACAACACAATGACTAATTCTGTTTTATCTTTAGATGATTAAATGTAGCATGCCCCCCCTAACCGATCCCCTCCCAAATATGTCATTATCAGGGGGCTTCCTCTCGAATGACATTCTTGACATTTGCCGTTGTTGGACGGTTTCATTAATCGTGAGAACCAAACTACTCAAACCAAGCTGCAAATTTCACAAGAATAATAATGATGTTGGTTCATGTTAGATACCTGGATGCAGCAAGGACTGGTGATTTCCTTTGTGTTATTTTCGTGGTTCTTTCCAGTTCCATCAAGCCAAGAGCTCCACTGCAGCAGTCCAGGGGCAGTGATTGCATTGACAAAAGCTGTCCGCCAAAACAATGGAGCAAACGATGCATGCAGCATTACTCAAGAATTTCTACACAATTCCTTGTATTAGTATGGAATGATTTATTAACGTGAGTCACCATAATACACTCTTTTCATCTTTCCTAATGCCACAAAGTATGAGAGTTTGACAGGATGACAGCTCACCATCTTGGTTAAGGCACAGTGAACCATAAATGGACTGTATGCAAAATTGAATCAAAAGACAGTTTAACACTTGAAGTGACATGAACCATGACTTCACTAAAGAAGCACAGATTGCAGCCTCATGTAGATTTGTCGCCGGACCTGTCGCCTGGATCCATGTTCACAGGCAGCACAGCATCATAAAACAGCAGGACGCGGGAGATCGACATAACAAACTGACACCGGTGGTGGAGGAGTAGGGGAGCAGGGTCAAGCATCAACAAACTGCAATGACTGCTACAACATGTGAGGTAGGGTGTTGAATACATGTTGCAGCGAGGAGGAAAGCAGACCCCACTGAGTATCTTGATTAAAGCACAGGGATAAGCAGGTAAAGTCACGTCTGCTGATTACCACTACAAAGCTGCGTATGCAAAAGCCAGATGTTACAGCAGGCTTTCCTCTATATAGTCTTCTCTCTGTGTACACTGTCAATGCACGATTCCTCATGTAAACCACAGTCATCATGAAATCATGCACACATGAAAGAGTTTTAATGTCTACACCCTGCCAGCCCCCACAGTTAGCCACAGATTGAAATATACGGCTCCATAAATAAACCACAGAGGGCAGATGATGTTGAATTAGTGTGGGAGAGAGGATCGCACATTGGGTCAGCGTTTTGCAGTTGTTCTAGGAGACCTGCTGTCCAATGTGAGACAAAAGTCAAATGATACCAGGTGAAAAGCTAAACGGAGCGCTGCAGAGACAATTTAGGAGGATGGCGATTGCTCCTCCAGCTTGTCCCTGACATCTACGGTATAGAGGAAGTGGTCTCCACTCTGAGCATCATGAAACACACCGACAGCTCCTGTTGATTAAATTGCACCGGGGGGCTTACAATTGAAAAATAAATCTTTTTTCTGGCTTGAGTGTTTTTAAAACACATCTTTATCATTATCACACAACGTATGTGTGCATCATAGATAGAGCCATGACAATTGATTATGTTTTGGTTTGCACCAGCGGGAGAAGTCAGTATAATTCCTAATGTCTTTAGAAATTTGCAATGCTTGAGACACCACCTTTTACCACTTTGACCAGTGACGATTACAAGTGTAGGTGAGAATAGAACCTCTATGCTGCAAGTGAAGATTCCACTTCTAAAAGGGAGCAAACCTGCTAATCGGATGAATTTAGTACATTTTCTATTAATTTTATATTTGCTAATTATGTATGTGTGTGTGTGTGTGTGTGTGTGTGTGATGGGGAACAAGACAAACCTCTTTGAGTCAAATCCTCAACTCAAAGTAAGTAACATACCTGCCAATACTTTAGTAGTTCAGGTTTGGAAAAATGCAGCTTCATTCAAGCAGATACAATAGCTTAAGGGACTTACACTTGACAGGATATCAATATGCTCATAATATCCTCCTGTTCCTTATGGTCAACAGTGTTTATTTGATGAGCGAGACTCTCCGGTGATCAGCATAAATCTCTGGCTTCTCTTACCATCTTCATATTTCCTAAAGCATTGTTGATTTTAGTTTACATAATCAGCAATAAGCAATAGCGCATTATGCAGATTATTTGGATGCTGTTCAAACTTACGGGCCTCCTTCTTTTTGTCTTTTCTTTTTTTATATATTTACCTTTGTGAATATCTGTGACCACCGGCGTGTCGGGGGCTCTATTAACAATGAATAAACAAAAATGAAAAGAGACAATAAGGAAAGGCTCTTTCATGAAAGATGATATCAACAGAGGCAGAGTGCTTGACTGTAATGGAGATAGACTGCAGATAGCTTCAGGGGACTGTGATTTTATTGAAGCCATTGTGACACTCCAATATCACCTCTTCTTAGACATGAATTATTGCACCTTTGAGAGAAACCGGATTAGAAACATTTAAAATCTCGATGACAGCTCCAGCACCCAAAAACAGTTGCTTATATCCACATGTTGTCTAAGGAGTCTTTGACCTTATTTGAATTCTCATTTTTGTGCTTGGCCACCCCTAAAATAATAGCTGGAACATGTGCCAGTGTCTTTGGGTGTGTGTTGGGTGTTTTTCCTCCCGTCATTGTTAATTAATTAGACAGCTGGCAAAGGGCAAGTCATGCTCATTTGCTCTGTGATCTTCAAGACGGACACGATTTAGAGCCAAACGCCCTTCTACCCTCTATTCGTTTATGTGTTTAAATTCAGCCATACCTCAGCTGCTCTACATGGTCAGAGGTCAAAGGTTATGTACTCAATAATAGGTTAAGCTTGCCATCTCTTGGTGAGGCATGTTCGGGTAGGACGGGCAGAAAGGAGGCTGTGGGAGTGAATGTTGGAATAAACCACTTGACGGAGCGGAAAGCATCACAAGGTCAAGTACCCACCTTGTCCTTGTCAACGCCTTCTTTAAAAAGAAAAAAGGCTGTTTGTTATTGATTGTGTTTCTGCTCAGTAAGCTGCACACAGAGTTATAAATATATAATTTAGCATGTGTGTTGACAAGTGATAGATACTAGTGTCAGTGGTGTGTCAATCAGGCAGTGACCAATAGCATAATGAGGGGTCATCAAATGGGGACAACTAATAAGCAGCATCCATTTCTACAGCAATGCTGTTGCGACACTGCTGACCAGCATACGGATCTGCAGGGTATTTGAATTGCTGGACTCTCCAGATCTCTAATAAATTTGAATAAAACCATGTTCTGCCAACACAGAAACTACACATAACTCCAAAAGCATTATGGTCAATTTTGCAGATGAAGAAAACATCCAAATGATCTCTTTGCTGTCTGGAATAACTACAAACTTTGGCATGTTGGGTTAAGAGGCCATGAAGACGGCACTGAAGGCACTTGTCAATATATTGGACTATGTTTCTGTAGGCTACTTTGAATCTTTGCCAAAGCTATGTCAGTTATTCTCAACTCATCTTCGCAAGACAAAACATTGTTTCAGACCATGAACTGCATCTCAACTCTGTGCTCTGTAAAGAGTTAGCAGAACAAGAATTAAAAACACTGAGTTTGTTAAATTATTTTTTAAAACAGCCTTAGGGATTATGCTAATATTTTGACAATCAGTCTAATTCAATGCTGTATCTTTAGATAGTTTCTGGAGCAGATTTAGATAACCTAGTTAGATGCTGTGGATGTTGCGGAGGAATCAGGTTTCATGTTGAAATGAATTCCACATTTTCTTGTGCCTGATTCATCAAACTTGTCTAGAGCTTATCTATCTTCCCTTTTATGTCACCACTTTAAATTTCAATCAACCCCGGGCTATAATCACCACAAATATGCAATATTCTTTACATCAGAGTGTCAAGGCTTGACCTAATCCTGTGCATTTCCAATTAATCGTAATGGGCCAGGAGGATTGTTTTCCATTTCCATAAAATAAATGAGAGAGCACTGGGATTTTACAATTCTAGCTTTCAAGGTTTAATGTTTGTAATGCTCACTCTGTGTGATGTTGGCTTTTCCTTCCTTTCTCGTGGCCAATCTGGACTGAGGAAACGCAAAGAATAAAGCAGAAGAGATCTGGTGAGGACATATTCTCTACGACAGAGTCACACGCTTTATCTTTCACTCATCTGTCACTGACTGTTTCTCCTCCACCTCACTGGCAAGGCAAAACATGGCCTGTGGTTCTCCATTCCCTTGACAGGGGCCCTTGCTGACCCCCCAGCAGTAATTTTAGACTTCATGTCGGCTGTGCCAGAGAGCCAGCCCCAGCTAATTCAAGGTCATCCTAGTTTTTATTTTATTTTGGAGAATAAAAGCCAACCTGTTCTTCTACAGCTCGACCATAGCATTATAAAATTTTGCCAGTTCCATCATTTCCTCCAGTGTGTTATCCATATGTCCATTTTTCTGTTCTGCTTTAATAGAATATTTGAGTGTTTAATTTCACAAGGTGCACATGTCTTTCAACTGAATTAATGATGCCAAAACTCCCCTTTGTGCTCAATGCAGGATTTTATTTACACACTTTAAATCGAAAGTGGGAGGACTAAAGCTCCTTGTGGCTAAGGCTGCCTCAGAGAGCAATGAGACAGACATGCATGACACATTTACAGCAGTTGGATGCCGCTTGCTTCCATGCTGATGAGCAAAATACCGGTCACTGTCATTGGGTTGAATAATAAAGTAAAAGCATGTCTGACAGCAAGCGGGGAGTAGTGCCAGCCATCTGATGTATTCTTGTACGCAGTCATGTTCGACATTTACAGTAAGGGATGTCAGATGCCTCTCATTGTCGTGCTATGTCAGAGAAGTTGAAGTGTGACCGTGAAATGTGTTCGGACAGCTTTGGTGTCGCTACCCATTCCAGGGGACATCATCCTTCTACAGACAATGCGGTCAGAGGGGTCCTTTTTGCAAGGAATGACATCTACATGGTGTAAAAAAGTGACCTGTCGCTCTAAGCCACTGATTCGGTTCTAACACTTGCCACTGGCCACTGTGAAGCTCCTGGTCTTCATCCAATGTCGCAAACCCGAGAAGAACTTTACAAATTTCAAGGGGAAAAAAAGTTCTGTAGACAGCAAAGAAAGCATTATTCTCACATACACCACTAGGGCAGAATCAATTAAAACTAGAATTACATAATACTTTTGACTTATTAAATTTATTTTGACATTATATGTACTTTAAATGTAACATTTTATAAAAGATGTTTGACAGCTTATGATTGTGACATTATGATTTTGCTAATGCTGCTAGTAGAACAACATTTCTATTAAGTTATTCTCTGACAGAGCTGTTCAGCAGACTGTATTTATTTTGTATTTATTTAATATAAAAAAGGTTGTTTCAGAGCGATGCAGGCTCACATTGCTCTTGCAAAGCAGTCAGAGTACTGTTAAACTTCACTCCCAACTTTTCGAGATCGATTTCCTCCTCCTCACTTCCACAGGATCACATCATTAGATTTGCCTGGTTAGGTGACACCTACACGTCTGACGGGTGATGGATGTTTTATATATAGAGACCAAATGAAACCCCCCCACCCCCCACCACCACCGTCGCTTCCACACACCTCCCTGTCATACACACACAACTCTGATGTTCCTCCTATCATCTTCTATCAGAGAAGCAAGATAACCTCAGAGCCAATGACAAACTTTGACAAATGGCTTGTCTCCAAGCACCTGCGAGAAGATGGAACTGACAGACTCCTTCACCTTTCCTCTTCCTCCAAGCCTTGGGCTGTGCCAAGCAGGCATAAGTGATATACTGTAGGACATGGCTGGGTGTAAGTCATGCTCCTTCCGTTTCCTCCAGATTGTGAGGGTCTCCATCTATCATTGTCAGTCAGCTCTCTCTTTGCCTCTGTCCATCTCACCCACTCTATCTGTCCTATGAAAGGTCACTCTTCCATTCTTCCATCCCCAATGTTTCCACCCTCCGCCACTGGAGCAGTCTGCAGATATCTATAGCACTGTGCAGATGGCTGGTAATCTGGCCTGAGGTCATTATGAATCCTAGCCAGGGCCCTGACCGATGGCTATTCTCCCCTTCTGTCAGTCCATCTCCATAAATGTGGCCTAAAATGAGCCATTCATCTAAATTTCCAGACATTTGGCTTGGCAAATACGGCTCAGCTATTTTGCCTGGAGAATCCCAATCCATACGCTTTATTTAAGCAGACAAAGATGGATAAATTGCATTCTCTCTCGCTCTCTCTCTCTCACACACATTTTTATTTTCATAATATATGGAGTACCACCAAGCCTAAAATAACACTCAAAGTCATGTAAATAATTAAAATTAATTTCTACAAAAAGTCAAATGGGAATCTTATAATTCCAAGCTTATTATGAGTACCCCCCCCCCCCCGCCTCCCGTCCTTACAGTGTAT
>JAVQJF010092794.1:0-23054 GCA_036023855.1 Gadopsis marmoratus
CCATTATGTTTGTTCAAAGTCACATGGCGCTCTTGTCAGCTGGGACTGTCTTGAGAGTCAGCTACTAAAAAACAAAGTGATTCAAAACTCTTGTGATTTCGCCCGACAGCCAGAGAGAAGCTTACAAAACCTCGCATCCATCCATCAGTCTAGTACTGACATGGAGCATCAGAAGATGTGTGAGCGCAAAAAAGGAGTAAAACAGAACGTGGGGATCAGAAGACACCCCAAGCTCTGCAGCAGAGACATGAATTTGAATGGCGCAGCCTTTACCTTGGAACTGTAGATCATTTGGACTGGTCATCGCTTCAGTGAGCAAACAGCAGCTTCATGCAAGACCTAGGACAAGATGAAGGTGTTCACATACTACAGCTCCCTGCAGGCCGGGAAGTCTATCAGTCAACTCGTGTGGCATCTCCATGCAGATCCAACAGCTGTTCATTTACCAAGCAGCAAGCGAACCTGCCTCGTCGGCACAAAAGCAAGCACACGGGTTGAAACCAACCTGTCCGCAGCAGAAAGCCCCCGGCGACGATGGCGTGTGACGGTGGCCACAAAGCTGTCACAGCTGATGCTAGCTAGGCTAAATGCACACTGGCACTCTTGTTTCTCGTTTGTTCGAAGGCGTGGAGGTAGCTACCGTACGTTCATGACACCGCCGGCCATGCAGGTTTAATAAACTGACACCGAAAAATAATATTACAACGCTACCGCCTGTCGTTCGCACCTTATGCTGTCAGGCAGTCTAGGTGGCATGTCTTCCGGTACACGTCACCACGTAAACAAAGCTGTCACGTGACCCGTCTTCGACACGTTGGATGAATTAACATCAAAATTACAACAATTATATTTTCACATTTTCGTTGTTAATACACCATCTGTTCAAGTGACAGCGCGCGGAACCGTTGGGAGGTACAGTGTTTTCTGTCGGAACATTAAAACCGAGCCACCTCCTGGGCGCCATTTTGGCTCCATGTGAGCCGCCGTCTTGACGAGCAGGATGTTTGTTGTGCGTGAAGGTGACAGTGCTGATGAATAAAATCTGTGAAAATGGCTTCGTTGCGTGTAGCGAGGAGGACGTTTTGTGTGGCGGCAGAAGCAGCAGCAGCAGCAGCTCCGGCCCCAACCAGTAGATGGGAAAGGCTGAAAAACAGCAAAGCGGGTGAGAAACTTAGCACACTACCAGCTAACGTTAGCTAGTGCAGATTAAGGTTGCAGGGACACCACCACCCTAGTGGACGCTAGCTTTTTACAGTAACGCTAAGATAACCATTAGTTTACGCGACCCCACTCCCCCAAATTAATGGTAATATGAGGTCTGCAGCAGGGAGACACGATAAGAAAGACGTTCTTTTTGATTACAAATGGCTTCTGTGTCTTTGTAATGTGCAAATATTAGGTGAAGATGCTATAACTGCGTACTGGTGGCTCGGCAAAAACTTTGGGGCAGCTGACACGCACTTTGCATAGGGCACATTTTTACATACTTTGTGTATATGAGCATGGTTAATTTAGCTGCACTTGGCACAACGCTAGCCATTTTAATTATGACCCAGCGTTAATAAGCCTCACATCAGATTTATTATTATTATTATTATTTTGAGAAGCTCTATTTCTTCTTCTCCTAGTTCTATTTTATGGAAAAGCATTAGGGCCACGCTTGAAATTTGTTGTTGACTTCTGATTTTAATCTCAGAATGAAAAAAACAAAAAAGGCAGAACTCACATGTGGCCTTAATCCTTAAAGCCTGAGTCTGTTTTTACATGCAATATTCTTTCTTTACATATATATTCCTGTAAATGTATTAAACTGTGTCAGCCAGTTTTATTTATTTGCTCAATTCCCCCTAATAAAATAATGCTATAGGCTGACAGCCTATAGCATTATAGGGCCTGCAGCAACTGGCGTATACATTCCTGAAGTCTTAACTAACTAGCAAAGATGTTTCCCGACCTAGTAAATAACTATTTTAAAACTAGCTCGCAGTTACTAAGAACTTAAGAAGATATAGTACTAGTACTAGTGATATAACTGGAATAATAGCACCCACTCCCAGTGTATTGGACAGCAGGCAGGACTAATTCTGCGTCCTGTCCAGTTCAGTGTTTTACACGTTACATGTTAGAACGGTTAAATATTTGCATCCCCACTGACAAAAGTTCCGTCACGTTAGACATGATGTCACGTGTGGTTGGCGCGGCGATATATCGATGCGGTAACAACGCCGACCTACATTTAAGAGTACAGCATTTAAGGTACATGTAGGTACGGGTTCCAATTGTACTATCCCCAAAGTGTTTGGTGGAAACGTGGCTTAAGTGTCCTTTCTTTTGCTGCACATTTCCTTCTGTCTGTAGTTGTCTGGTGTCGCAGCCTGGTCTCTGACTACAAAGAGGCATGTCGGGAGATGGTTGTTGGTGCGTGGGAGCGACCGGCCAAAGCCTCTGTCTACGTGACTGTGCTGGGCGGCACCTGGGCCTGTTTCTACACAAACCCTGACCAGTCGTCCTTCGAAGCCGCGCTGCTGGAGCGCTCCAACGAGTTGGGCCTGCTGTCGCCGTGGATCCGCAATGCCACCTCTGACGGGCACGTGCAGAGTCTGGTGAAGCTTCGTAATGAGGGCCAGCTCCGCCACGCCAGCCTGGGTGTTCTCTCTCTGGTTTACCGCGCCGACTACGACCCGGACTCCACACTCTACGAAGCCCAGTGCTCCAATCTGTCAGTGCCCTGGCGGGAGCTCCCGCAGCGGATGCTAGACGTGGGCTTCGTTGGCCACTGGTGGATGCTGAACTCAAAGATGAAGGACTATGATGTGAACGAGAACGAGTTCAAGCACCTGCCAGCACACATGCAGGTAACATCGCCACCCAGTGTTCAGGAGGTGGAAAGGAGCGAGAGGTTGCACAAAGAGTCCTGGTTAGCCCTGACGGTGGAGGACGAGGCGAAAGAAGCAAATGTAGTGGACAGAAAGGAGGAGAGTATCGGTGAAGAGAGCCAAATAAACGCACTGGAAGAGGAACGGACTCAAGCCTAAGTGCAGTGTGGACCAGGCATTTCGCACTGCAGGGCAAAAGCATGCTGGATACAAAACTGTAGAAGGCTAGTTATTTTCATTTGTCAGGCTGCGTTGGATTCAACAAACCACTTTTGGCTTATGTTTTTCAGCTATGAAGTGTTTGTGCTACCACAAACCGCCAAGGAGAGAGGAACCATTCGCAGCTGTGTCGCAAAGTAAAAGCAGCCCTTCAAAATCCTTAGTTACGTTATTTATTCCAGCATGTTTTATGTTTCATAGAAAGTATTGGAAATCATTTATACCGTGATCCACTTGTCAATAAATCTGTTATACTCATTACATTTGTTTTGACTCGCAACTCTAATAAAAATCCTTTATTTTTATGGACTTTTAAGATAAAAACGTATGTCTTGGTGTGCCTTGTTGACTTCTACATAGTTTAGTATTTTCCCACACTTATCTTTACTGCATGTTGCTCTATATTCTGTACATGTGGGTGTTAAATGTCTGCAAGGTGGCGGCTGTAGGAAGAGGCCTCTCTACTCTTTAATGCCGAGCAGCTGACACTGAAATCTGGAATTTACCTATGATATTTCAAATAACTGAAATGCTTTATTCTATTACAGTGAATTCCACTTGTAGCTGCAGCAGCAATACATCAACATGTCACATTCAGTGTGTTAGATGGGCATTAGTATTTCGGTTATAGCCAGGTTTTTGGAGTGTCCCAGTTATGTGTTTGGGCATGTAAACATCATATCCTTGCTTTAAGTCCTTTATTCTGGTTTTGAGAAAGTAAAATATTGCTGCCGGGAGTAGCCCGAATCCAGAATATTGTGGCATTTTAACACCTTATTCAGGTCACAGTGGGTAAAACTACATTACCAGTGGTTTTTAACAGTGAGCTGAGGTAACTGCCGCTGCTGGACTTCTGCTCAGTCTGTTCAAGCACTAGTGGTGTTTGAGGATTTGGCCACCAGAGGGCGCTCTAGTGCAAAATATTTTATGGGCCCAGCCCCAGCAGGGCTCAATGTGCTGGACACTGGTTAATACCCACTATTCCACTTCACACTAGGTGCTAATGTGGAATAGTGAGTGCAAATGATCAAGCTGCTACATGATGCAGTCTAGGATTTGGTGGGCGTGAGTTTCACAATCTGATAGTGGAGCTGCAGCATCACAGAAATCTGCTTTCTGATGTGGGGAGATTTAAAAATAAGTACATTTTTAAAAGTGCAAACATAAAAGGTAATTAGACAAAACATTCTCACCTCAAAGTCCCGTTCTGGAGCCTTCAATTGTATTACATGATATTCTTAAGCAGATGGCGTTTGGCCAGTTATTGTGGAATTGAATAGATATGTAAATGTAACATTGGCGTTTTCCTGAGCGCTTTAAAAGAATAGTTTGGCATTTTTTGGGGAATTTGCTTATTTGCTTTCTTGTCAAGATTTAGGTGAGAAGATCAATACCACTCTCATGTCTATTTCATCTAGTCACTATGAACATGGGAGTTTTGTCGATCTTCTCATCACAGAAGAAGAAAGCAAAACACGAAAGCATGAATAAGTGTATATTACTCAAAATTTCAAGCTTCTTCTTTGAGGACTTTTGTCCATGACCTAGGAAACAAAAGTTGACAAAATAATCCTCCATTTAGTAGCCTTTATATAATATAATATATCATAATATAATATAGATTATATTATTAGAAGTCGGTCATCTCTGTGTACGGTTATTCTTAATTTAAATTTGCATTAAGTTGATGATGACAACTAATTGAGCAACTTTATCCACAAATGAAGACCATGAGATGTGGTTGAAAGCTTTGGGAAAAGCTAGTGAGATTATTTGGTCCAACTACTATTGTTGCAGAAATGGACTAAATTTGATGTGAGACACACACACACAGCAGCACAGTACAGTTCCACATAGACATGTAAAGGAATAGTAGCAGTAATGGTATTGATGTTAACATTAATACAAATAATACTAGTAGCAATACAATAAAATGAATACTAATAATAACAGGAATAGCAATAATAGCAGCAGTGGCTGTTGAGCAGGAACATGGGGGCAGCAGGTGGCTGCAACCACAGATCCAGACTCCACAGCTCCGGAGGCAGAAATACTCAGTGAAGGCAACAGAAGGAGAGCGAGAGAGGAGAGAAAGGGAAGCAGTCGACTTAGTAACAAGCATTAATGGCATAAGAGAAGAAGTCAGCAAGTCAGCCCTGCTATAAGCTTTATCAAAAGGAAAGTCTTAAGCCTACTCTTAAATGTGAGGAAGGGGTCTGTCGCCCGTACACAGACTGGAAGCTGGTTCCACAGGAGAGGAGCTTGATAGCTGAAGGCTCTGCCTCCCGTTCTAGTTTTAGAGACTCTAGGAACCACAAGGAGGCCTGCATTCTGGGAGCGCAGTGAGGGTACTATGAGCTCTTTAAGATATGATGGTGCCTGACCATTAAGGGCTTTATAGGTGAGGAGAAGGATTTTAAATTCTATTCTGGATTTGACAGGGAGCCAATGTACAGAAGCTAATATTAGAGAAATATGATAGTTTCCTGGTTCTTGTCAGTAAACGTGCCGCAGCATTTTGGATCAACTGGAGAGTCTTAAGGGACTTGTTGGAGCAGCGTGATAATAAGGAGTTGCAATAATTCAGCCTTGAGGTAACAAATGCATGGATTAGTTTTTCTGCATCTTCTATAGGACAGTGATACCATATTGGGACACGCATATTTCAAGACTATGTATTTGATTAAAGGCTCCTGGGTTGAGCTGCATGTCAGTGGCACTGGTTCCCAGAGTACCAGTCATCACGGAAGCCAGGAGCAAATCCCCATGTCCATCCAGGAGGGTGACATGGAGAAAATGCTGTTGGATGCACAGCACGAGTCAGGCAGAAACAGCTCCAGAGGAAGCTCTCAATGCAACAGGTTTGTGAGGGGAAAAACCAAACACAGTTTGTGTTTTTTCATATGTGTTGTTTAATACAGATTGCCAAGATGTGGTATACCAAAAATGTGTCTTAAGTGACTAAAGTTTCCCTTTTGTATTGTTGTCTTCTTCACAACAGCCCCCTTAGAACCCAGACCCCCATGTGGAGAGGCTCAGAGGGAAACAGCTCACAGGTATATATTAGTTGGATCCACTGACCTACATCAAAATGTCTTTATCAAAGTATAATAGTATAGAGTATAGTTTTATTAGGCCATATGATGTTGTACAGTATAATGTTATTTTGAAATTATCCACAATTGGTGTTTTTAGTCAGATGAAGACTTCCAAGAACGAAGACGGGAAGTAGAGAACCTGATGAAGAAAAATGCTGACTGGATCTGGGACTGGTCTAGTCGACCTGAGAACAATCCTCCAAAGTATGTAGCCCCCAGTCATTTGGTAACTGTTATTATTTGATATGATTTTTTTTTTGTCATTTTGGTGAAGTTATCTTAGGTAACATAATTATTTCAAGATTTAAGACAAAAAGGTGCCGCTCCGCAATTCTAAAGCATATTGTTGATGATTATGAACCACATTACAAATTGGATGCAAGTAATCACTACCAATAAGAACAATGTTAGTGATTACAGGGATGGTAGACACACCAGGAATAGGAAATTGTAAACTCTATTGTGCTAATCTCTTCCATGTATTAGCCTAAGTATATTTATTTTATGCTGTGATTTGTAATTGTAATTCACAGAATGACAAAATAAGATATGAAGTGAATGTGAGCAGAGGTGTCGGTATGACATTAGATCCACACTCATTGATTTTTAATGTATTCAACACAGTGAAAAATTAATGTGCTCCTCTGTAGGGAGTTCCTGCTGAAGTACCCTAAGCGCTCGACCTCTCTCAGCATTAGGAACACCAGCGTCATGAAGAAGGGAGGCGTTCTCTCTGCTGACTTTCTGAAGCTTTTCCTTCCCTCATTATTCATTTCGCACATACTTGCTGTTGGCCTTGGGTAAGCAACATCATTTAATCTCTAATTCTGGGAATATTACAGTATCTCATCTAAAATCACTTAATAGGAACCTTTAGTGGCAGAGGGATCCTTACAGGACTGTTTAAAGCCCCGGTTTTTGACCACATACAATTGATGTATATTCACAAAAATAATGGAATAATTTGACGAACAGATGAAAAGTTGATTTTGGTATTTTTCCAAATAATACTACATGAAAATATAGACCTGTTGTCCTACTGTTTACAAACACTGATGCAATCAGGCATTTTAATTGCACCAACACAACATGAATTATTTAGTGGTTGTCTAGTGTTAGTCCCTGTATTGAACCACCTGCCAATCAGTTTGAGACGGATAGATTCCAGTCTTGTGTTTTGGTTTTTGGTGGTGGGACAACACTCTTATTTACTTTTGTATATAAACCTTGATATTACTACCATGAAGCTCTAACATACACCGAATAGAGGAAAACAGCATTACCACAACAAAAGACAGCAGTTCCACAACAAAATGAAAAGCACCTCCAAGAATATAAACATACTGAGTATAACATGTTTGGAAAATTATATTATAGGTAGCCAACTAGCAATCTATAATACTACATTGTGTTAATTGTCTAAATGATAAAAGTAAACTAGTATGCACAGGGCTTATCTTATCTCAACAAGGTTACTTTAAAAAAGTTATTATGACGCAGATACTTTTTTCTAGTGGCAAACCTATGGTTAGGAAGTAGAGGCAGCAAGTCCCAGCTTCAGTGTTTTTTCTTCAGTGTACTTTTTGTAATATATATTTTTTGGCGAAAACGTCTTATTTTAGTTTGTCTCTCTCTCTCTTTAGGATATATATTGGGAAGCGTCTAATCTCCCACAATACCTACTAAGTAGGATGGTGGTGTGTTGCGACACTTTGCTACCTTGACCATCTTGGCATGGCTTAAAATGGGACCTTCTAAATATCAAGGGAGATGTGCCACGTGACACGTTCCGGTTTGATTTGAGTGCCCCACGTTACCTGCACCAGTGTGGAGAGTTGAGGATCTGTCATTGCTGTTTCACGATGTAGACTCCTGAGGGCATCTCCAGTCCTCTCCTCCTTGTCCCAGCCTGGAGATGACTGCTGTGCTGCTTCTTGCTCCTTAAATCTGCACGTTAGGGAACCGATATATATTGTACGTCATTGTATTTTTCTTTTTGCAATGAGAAAACACTTTTGATTTAAAAATATATACTGTTGTTAAAAATATATACTGTTTAATTTTTAGATCAGCTGTGGGTAAAGGAAATTTTGACTTGCAATTTTTTCTTTTTTTGTCCAAGGTATCATTAGTCTAGTGTTTAAAGTGAATGCATCCATTGCTGATTGCTCCGTGTGCAATTGTAAATTGTGATTCTAAGAAACTCAAATAGCATATTAAGCACAGATATGGTACATTTTGTTCATCCTATACAAAATAAAAGTTGGAAATACAAGTATGGCCCTGATGGATTCACAAGCCAGTTAATGTGTAGAAACACAAAGCTGACTGTTGAGCAAAGAGAAGGACCACATGCAGATGAACACAATTAAAATTTTATTGAACTTTGGTCAAAATAATAAACAAGTGAATACATTGCCACCATGTTAGGAATCAATGGACAAAGACAATGCATTATGTTTGTTTTAATGTCATCAGTATGTTTTGTGTAGTCAACCTTCGTTTCTGCATTCACAACTATGGAGATAAGATCCACATTTGCAATATGAGGTTCAAATTTGGGTGACATCCCTAATAAATGAATAAGGGCACATGTATGAGCCTGTCTGAATTCCCTACTTATTACATGATTTGGAGGCACGCTATCACAAACTATGGTGTGTAATTTTCCTCCTTTGTATTTTCATAGACAGCCACATATAGCAGCAGTATATGAGGACATAACTATAAAATAGGATTTACAAATAATGCACATGAGGTTTGTAAAACGTTTGGGGACATAACTTGTAGCTGTCACTGATAGAAGTAGGTATTAAGGCTGCAGATTCCCTTTGTCCTGGCCCCATCTTGTGCCGTGTAGTTTCCAGCCTGCATCCTAAAACGTAGTCAAAAACTAGAAATTAATCTCTTGACACAAACACGTTATCGGTTGTCTCCAACAGTGGTTCTGAAACTGGTAGCCCCAAATAGTATTTCCATAACAAGTTTGCTTGAGATCTGCTCAAAGACAGTGGTGTGACTGGACATTTTTCCACCTTTCTACAACATAAAAACATGCAAAGCAATAAACATGTTTTAATACATACTTCTAAATTTAAAAACACATCTGTAGTTTTAGTTTCTTTTATTATGTGGATGACAAGGTGTACTTGAGTAGATACAGTCAGTGAAATTACGTCACCGTATTGACTGGGGTAAAGTAAGGAGGGAGGGGGAGAAAAGAAACGGGTCCACTTCCCAAATTCATGGCCTCTTCCACCAGTAGATTGGCCTGAATACATGGCCAATGGGGGAATGTTACAGTTAGGCTTATTGGCCATTAATCCACGCTTCGGAGGCCCCAAAATCTTTGAGATGATGTTACAACTTTGACAAGACGTCATTTTAAGGGATTCCAAGAGTTCTGTCTGTTAAATCATGAAATGAAGGCTTAAAATGTCAACACAAACACCAACGTTCAAGAGTTTGACCTCTAGGGAGTGCCATTCCGTCAATTAAACCCGAATTGGGCTTTCTGGGTCAGGGGGGCATGTTGATTGCCCTGGTGCCAAAGGCAAAAACAACCTAAGCTCAGACTCAAAATAAAAACAGGCCTATGGATCAAACTCCTGTGGCAAAAAAGTAGACACGTGCTTTCGAATTCTTCACCAGGAGGACAACAAGGCTGTTTCTTCTTATACAGATAGACAAGTAGTAGGCTTAACTACACAGGTACGGTAAAAGCCCTATCCTCTGGAGCTGCAAATCTTCTAGTTGATTTTGTCCTGGAAAATGTACAAGTTGTTGGTGGCTGCCACAGCTATCACGTTATCTTTGGGGTGCCAGGCAGTGTGGAGGATCTTCTTGTTGAAGTCCAGGCTGTCCACGCTGATCTCATCCTTCTTCCTCTTGCCACCAGTGGACACTTTGCGCGGTTTGAGCGTAGCCCGTGGTTTGCTGCTCTCCCGGGATGCCTCCAGTGTGATGTCCCGCCTGGTGTTGCGGTCAAACATTCGGAAGAAGTTGTTGTAGGAGCCGGTCATGATGGCACTGATGGGGAGAGAAAATTCTAATTGTTTGTCTACATTAACTTGAACAAACCCACAATGTCACCAGTGATGCATATATTAAGTCTATAATTTAGAAACACAAAATATAGTAAAAATACAAAACAAAACTGACCACAGGCCAGTTGGAGGTGCAATGCTATCCTATGCAAAAACAAAGACACCTACCTGTCACTGCCATTCCAGCAGCACTCGAACTTGTCAAAGATGCAGTCGTTTTCATACAAGGAGCAGAGTTTACTGCGAAGGTATTCATGGACCTGAAAAACAAAACACATTACTTAGCCTAATGTCTTAATCTGTATGGACATAGTGTAAAAGGGCTCATCCAGCTTACGCAATACTTGGCATGAGCATTGCACTTTTACACCATGTTTTTACATCCGTGAATGGTGAGTTCAGACAGGAAACCTCAGATTGCCTAACCAGAGACTCTGAGAAGCTACTATTTTTGTGAGTTACAAGGAGCTTGCATGCCATTCATTTCAAGTATCATAACTGTTACGATTTCAGTGCGATATTTTAATGTAAACATTTAATTACTGGCTTCAAGAAAATACTTTTGCAAAGATTATGTGAATATGCGGATATAAACAAAATTTAAACTTGACATATATCTAGATATCTTATGTAATGCCAGATTTAAGCTGTCGCTGGAATCAAAGAGATCATTTTTAAAACACAGTAGTGCTTTTTTTGTTCTCACACAGGGTTAATGTCAGTTATATTTGAAGTCAATACAATAGTATGTTTATGCACCTGATACGTCTCCACTGGCCTGTTCTCCATGTTGAGGTCCCAAACTTTGACGGAGAGGTAGTCACGTGTCATCATATAGCGTCCGCTGTGACTGAACTTCACATCCGAGATGGAGGAGATGATCTCAGAGAAAAAGGATCGGCTGCTTGGATCCTCAGGCTCCTCAAAGACTGGAAAAAACCATAACAAAAAACCCTCAAATTCTTATTTCCAAAATCAATCCCAGCATTGACTTTGCTGGACAATAACTCAAAATAAAGAACTCTTTATTGGTTATTTAGTGAAGCAACACATACCTTTTTAAACACATTATTGAATAATCTGCCATTTTAATTGATCAAGTAATCATATACAAACTAGAAAATGTCAAATAATGAATACCAGTCACACTTTATGGGATCCAAAAGTGATGTGACCAAAAGTCAAAAAACCCTCAACATTGTCAGTTATGTAATTAGTAAAATACAAAAAGGACAAAAGCAGGAATTTTAATTAGATTAACTGTCACTGAATGTCTAGTATTTTTCAATATGTACATAATTAATCTAGCACAATTTTGATACTTTTTTGACAATTGACTAAACATTGCAGCACTACAGTGGAGGTACTTACACTTTGAGTGCCTGTCGCAGAGTGCCGCTGCTCGCATGTCACACAGGCGGATGGTGCCTTTGCTACTGCTGTACACAAATACATTGCATTGGTGTGGATGGCACTCAGCAGCTGTGATTACTTCTGTCAGTTCCTCCATGTTGGCAGGCTTGATGTCTACAATATCTGGAAATACACTGTTAAGGAACTAGCAGTCTAATGTTTCATTATGATACAATTCAGAGAATATTGGCCTATTAGATCACATATATAACTGTTTTCTGATGAAGGAAAAGGATACTAAAACTTCTGTCTGTGATTTCCAAGTGCCATAGATTTATTCTTAGGTCATCTGCGGAGAGGTACGTTTCATGATCACTATTTACAGAAATGGAATTAATGTGATAGGTGTGCGCATTTGCAAAGATCCTCCGTGGGCTTGCTTCTACCATGAGATCCATTGGCATCAGCACTGGTACCTGAAACATACAACATATGCACCTTTTAGATAAGATTTTATTAAAAAAACATAAAAAGCCACATTCAAATTTAGACAGGTCTGATGTATGATTAAACATACCCGTAAAGAGGTGATTCTAAATGGGTCTCTGAGTCGTCCATCTTCATCTTTCAGGTTGTAACCTTCTGCTCGTTTATCTCTTTCACTTATTTTCCACAATTTGATAGTTTTATCTGACAAAAACGGATAGTAAAGTGGTCAAATTTAGCGGTGGAGAACAACTATCTGATCGGGATCAAGTAAAGTCTCAAGTTTCAAATTCTAAAATCAACAAATAATCAAAATTGATTTAAAAAAAAAGAAAGACCACTCTTACCATTTGTCGAAAGTAGAAAGTGAGCAGCATTTTGTTGGGGTAGCCATCTTATTTTATTAATTTTTTCCTCGATTTCTAAACTTTTCAAATAGTCAAATTCTGGCTCGTGACTCTGAAAAGTGCTATAGACGTTGTACTCCCCACGCAGGTGTGGACGATTCTTAGACTGAAAACAAATATTGCAACCATAAGTCAGAAGGTATACACATTGTCATTGCAACAGAGTCCGTATATAACCTCTGGCATAATCCTCTTGAAGGAGATAATAATCTGTCATTTCATTTGAATCTTACCTCCTGTTCATGTTGAAATATCACTACTCTGCCTCCTTTATCTCCAGTCGCAAGCAATTCTCCAGAATAGTTGAACTCAACTGTTGAGATTATGTCAGCTGGAAAATGGGACACAAATCAGAGTGAGTCAGATTTAATAGCTCAGCTTTCAGGGTGACAGTTCTGTTGACGGATAGAATAAAGCTACTGTGTATCGAGTCCGATGCCAGTGATATTTTATCTGAAATAAAGCAACACAAAACACCCATTCAGCTTATGAATGAATGAAAACAAGCATGATGTCACTCGACAATTTATGGACGCAGCACATTGACGTCATGGACACGGTCACTCCCCTTTAATAGCTTAGCCACCACCTAGCATACAGCTAGCTAGCGACACAGTAATATATAGAGGAAAGGGCGTTTGTGCCGTTCATCCACAAACAGATTTACACCCAATCACGACAGCTGTCTTATATTAAGAACCCGCGCGACCACCTAGCTGTCGCGCATCTCACGTGAAAGCCCCAGAGCATCACCATCATCATCATCATCATCAGACCATCTTGCTACCCACCGTTTTAGCCTAGCCGCCAAGCTAACGTTAGCAACATACCTTCCGCAACATCTTCATCTATCGCTCCTTTCACTTGTGAGAAACACCACTGAAAATCATTTCCTCCTGCAACTCCTGTGAAAAAAACCCAAAAACAAAACCACGGCGTTAGTTTGTATCCGACTCGCGTTTCGTCTGGCGATTAAATGGCCCGAGAGTGACACAGTTTGACAACTAGCCACTTAGCTTGCCAGCGCTAACGTTGGCCCGCTAACTTGCAGGTCCAGGCCATCTCACACACACCAAGTGAGGTGGGTCCTTTTCCTCCCTTCAAAAGTAGCTTACCCGCCATTGCTTCATGTAGCAGCTCGTGCTGTACACGGCTTCCGAGACCTAATCAACCAATGCGGCTTGCTCGGGGAAACAGATAGCATCCACAATCAGTGTGAAGACTCGGGTCCAGATCTGTCAAGACCACGGAAATTATCCGTGATTTTCTTTTTTTTTTTTTCTTTTTTTTTTTTCCTCTCTCTTCCAAAATGGCGCACAGTACATGGAGAAATGACGTCATGCACGCATGCCACATCCTGGCTCCATCCAGAAATCCTCCTGAGCATCATTTTCTTAACTGTGCATTTAGTCTTTCTTTTCTATGCATTCAACTTCATTTCATTACGTTACGTATTAATACCTGCTCACTGGGCCTGTTGAAGTCGACTCAGCTGCCCTCCGATGGACGAGACAAATAGAATGTGCACACCAGGCTGTAGATATTTTGATTGAAGCTGAAGCAAACAATATCAAATAAGCAGAAATTAAACAGCATAACGTTGTTTTCTAGTCTCGTGTCCACAGGGCAGGTATGTTTCCTGAACGTGATAATGCATGATATGAGGAATTGCTAAAGTTCTTGCAGAGAAGCAAAGCAAAGTAAAATACATAAACGTTTCATGGCAAAACGTTTCTTTTCACTTGCTTGGCCCTTGATGGTGTTAAATATGAAGTGTGTCCTAACTCAAAATTGTATGACACGTTACAAGTACCCTGGCTTATATTGTATGGTCAGTGGGTGACATCTAGTGGGGAAATGATGACACTTCGGTAAATTTTTTTCTTGGGCATGTTGCACCTACAATGGAAATCTGAATGTTCATACTTTTCAGCTCCTCTTTCACAGACACTAAAAGAGGCCTTTTGTGTTTTC
Organism: Gadopsis marmoratus; assembly: GCA_036023855.1. Taxonomy (NCBI): domain Eukaryota; kingdom Metazoa; phylum Chordata; class Actinopteri; order Centrarchiformes; family Percichthyidae; genus Gadopsis; species Gadopsis marmoratus. The sequence goes on from JAVQJF010092794.1 coordinate 14,460, forward strand.
CTACTCCTTCACGACTTGGTCTGTAAACCTTCACTAATCAACTCAAGTCCACTCAAATCAAACACAAGTAGTGGTAATATGTTAAAACGCAACATTTTGTTTCAGAGTTTTCATTTCTGGCCTGTAAGAATAATCAAATAATTTGCTGAAAAGGCAGTTACTCTTATAGGCTTGACCTCTACAGCATGTTATTCTTATAACCCTAAACCCCGATGGCCTGTCATATAGATGCCATGCACATACATACAATACCTTATTACAGTGGTTAAAGGACATTCTGTGATTCAGCTAAATTCCTATATCTATTCTATTCCTATAACTATCATTGTTTCCTCTTTAGGGTATCACAATGAACAATTATCTATCTATCTATCTATCTATCTATCGATCGATCGATACATTCATCCATATTTATTTTATACATATCTTCTCAAAATGGAAAATACATATTTATTTGGGTTGATCTAGTCTGTTAACCAAGCACGCTCATCGTATGCTATCAATCATTTTGTATTGTTTTCGACAAAAGCTGGATATTACATTAGGGAATACACTTTTCAAATTCTGCTTAACTCAATTCTGCTCAGAATCTGTCATAGGTATGCCAAGTATATCTCCATTTTTATGAGCATATGATCAAACTCACGGTGCAAAATATATATACAAAAATAGATGTTAGAGCTGCGGTAGTTGTTTTTAGTTTTATGCTTACTGTTCTGTAAACAGCACTCTCGGAAGGGTTGTGGTTGTCAGGAATTGGGAGGAGAAGGATAGCCCGTAGAGGCTGGGAAAAAAAAGTCACATTCCAAAAACAAAAATTAAAATTTGGCAAACGTCAAATACTGATGAAGTGTGAGAATATGTAATATCTGGGCCACATTTCAGTGGATGAAATAGAATAAACAGTGATATGTTCTTTTTAGTACACCAGTTGATAGAAACATACTATTTTAATATACTAATTCTGCTGAAAAGTGTTTGCCTAGTTTCTAATTTATTCTTGTTTTACTCTTTACCTTAAAATAGCATAGTGGCCCGAATGTAGTCAGTAGCCTGAAAGCTAGCTAATCACCTGCGCTGATTAAGTAACTGAAATTACGGGCTCTGGATAACTACCACACAGTGATGCTTTTGTCTCCATAGTGCTTTAAAACTTTTTTGTTTGCTGCCTCTGCAGATTGTCCTGGAGGTGGCAAGTGAATAAATAGGGATGCACCTAGAAAGACCTGGACCAAATCTCACCAAAACCTTCTCCCCTGTATCTCCTGAGCTCTACATCCCTCTCATCATTCACACAGCGTCCCTTGGGGAGAAGCAGAGCAGAGGCCTGGAGGTTAGGAAAATTATATATATGTGTATGTGTGTGTGTATATATATATATATTGTAGCTCCCCTCCAGTTTCAAAGGTTATTTATTCTTATTTATCTCAACTTATGAAATTAACTTAAAACTGCATAACTGACTCTGATGGCAGCTACATATACAGTATATATATATATATATATATATAGGGGGACCAACTTGTACATGCAGTATAAGTTCAAGTTGGATTATCTAAGACCATTTATACATATATGACATATGAATGCGACATTATACAACCTCACCAGGCATTTTAACTAGTGTAAATTTTACTTCTTACAGGTGTTCTCCTAAATACTGCTAAATAGTGTCTTTAAACATAGTTAACCACAGCATTTAACACCTACTTGTGTATTGATCCAATTTGTAGTTAGTAAATGTGGGATGTTCGCTTTAAATTAAAAATAAATGCTTCATAGTGTTTCGTAAAAGCTTCATTATTTTAAGAACCACTTGAGCCTCTAAACACTTCCACACGAGGAGCCCTGCACAGCACCAAATGGGTTTGCAGTGATAGCTTCAACCTCTGACTGAATGGAACAAATTGTGTAGCTGTGTGATGAGGCAGCGCAGACATTATTTGTTGGATAGAGTAACACTTGTTCATTTTAAAGCATAAGTAGTGTGTGTATGCATACTTACTAATGGCCAAATCAGAATAAACAATAAATACTACTTTTTAAATTCTAAGAAATTATTGAAACAGGTGTTCTTGAATTTTACTGTTTTCACTACTGTATATCAGCATTATTGTTATAAATTAGAGTGAAAAGAAATGCTACCTTGACTAATAGTGCACTATTAAAAGCATACACTGTGAAGGAGAAACATTTAACTTAAGCCTTATTTGTGGTTTAATAAACCGTACAGCTTAATTGCTGTGTACAATAGATTTTTCGAATTTTTTTCAAGTTCAGTGTTGTGGCTGTGAATGTGTGTGTGAGTGTGTGTGCTGCTGTGCCGTAGCTTCATCAGGTATAAGGAGAGGTGTTGACTTTATTCCGAGCCTCCAGTAACACCACTGACTCTGATAGTTCCCCATCCCTGTGGGAATTCATTATAAGACAGCTAGAGGCTGCTTGTGGATGGTTACTGTGCTGCCCGTATGTTAACTTGTCGCTATCGCGCAAGGCAAACATGTGGTGCAGCTGCTTTCTCTGGCTGTGGGCAACCTGGAGAGATTGATTGGTGAGCCTTCTGTTTTATCCAGGATCAGGGCCACATTCAGTAGACATGGTGCCTCCGGAGAAGCAGCCATTTTCCCCAGAAAATATGGCTCATTACCAGCACAGACAAAATGAAGGTATATTGACTTTTTAACATCTTACAGCATACCTATTCCTGAGCCGTTTAACAACGAGCATTTGTTATCCTGGAAATCTGTACTCCGGTTTATTCTCATGTAACAGAATACAAAAACAGTCCTGATTTTAACATGAGCCCATCGTCTTCAAGCCACTGCTACTGTCCTCATCTATTGCAGTTTGAATTTACACACAGAGGCACGCACGTAAATACCCATACACATGCATTTGCACCCCGCACACACAAACATACCCTTCCCCCACATTTGGTCCTTCAGACAGTTTTTAACACAAACCATTGGCCAGTGGATGTGTCTACTCTGCTCAGGGGCATAAGCTCTGTCCAGACCCTGAGTCTTAACTCTCTCTCTCTCTCTCTCTCTCTCTCTCAAACACACACACAGACACACACACACACACATACACACACACACACAAACAGCAAAGACAAACACAATCAATTATTCAAGACTCTTGTTTTGGCTCATGTGTTTTTTCTTATTATTTTTGTTCTGTTGTTTCTATAGCATCCTCTGGCAACCTAACAGCCAGGAGGTCCGATGAGTGAGATATGAGGCCTGATGACTTGAGGTCTGTGTACGTCTTTGTAATTTAGATGGCAGAGTATAATTTGCATGCACAGCCTTCAACATTGTCTCATTGTCTGAAGCAGATTATCCTTGAGGCTTCCCACAACTGAGGGTTGTCAAAGACCTGGCTTGGAAGACAAACCTTTGTCTTCGTGTTTATTTCCCCCATGAGTGGGAATTTTCCGTGTGGTCATTCAGTGTAGTTAAACCTCACGCTGAAGCACACAAGCGATCAGTGTAAATAGTACATTATCCTTTACTTGGTATTATTTCTTTACCACTTGTACCTCTTAGGTGAGGCTCTATATCGACAGAAACAGTGTATAGTGTATATTTTACATACAGGGACTGTCATTCTTCAGTGTGCAAATATGTGCACTAGATGGCACTATGGCACTTATTATTCAATGCCAATAGATAATTTCCATTTTGGAGGATAAGTATGCACTGCTGCCACAAGTGATGATCACAAACCTCTTGTTTTCCCTGAGCTGATGTTGCTATTATAATGCAAAACTCCATACCCACTCACATTTATTAATTAGCAGTTTTGACCTTTAAGCACAAAGCAATTGATTTGATTTTGTGTGCCACAGTTTCACAGAAAATACATATGAAAATACTGAATTGGAGTATCACTAAAGTTTTTCAGTTTACCTCCAAGTCTTCTCTAACTTGACAGTTTTTTTTTGAAAGGCTCAAGTGAACATCAAACAAAATATACTCGAGTCAATGAGAACAGAAAAGAAATCGCATTGAGGGGATATATTAGATGTGAATCCTTGCAGCAATGATGTCCTTGTAACAGATCATATTGTAAATAAGATGGGTTAAATTGCACTTGTAGCTTCCCTTCAAACAGTCAGGCTATTCTCTTGGGGGAACAAGAGAGTGCTGCAGACTCTTCCTCTAATAACGCAAGACAATGAGATCTCAGCTCATAACATAGGCCACCACTATATAGAACAAGTATTGGGGGCTTAGCAGCTAATAAAGTGGCAAGTCTTCAAATCCATGTCATAAGAGCAATGTGCCACAGGGACCTTTCATAACACTTGTATGTGCAAGTTCAACTGCAGCGTAAAGGTTACACATCCACATTGCACTGATCTAACCTGATGAGTTGCCTTAAGCCCCACAAATTTCAAGGCTGTGTTTCTTATTTAAAGAGGCAGAACTGAATAATTATCTCACTCTCTAAAAGAAGACAGGCGAAGACAGGAGTATAGGATGAATGTTCGCGATGCAATACAAAGTCTACTGTGTGTCCTCTCCTCAATTAATGTGTGCATGAAGCAGTGGCAAAGTACAAATCTCTTTGTTCAGTGCAATTTAATTTTGATTTTGTTTTATGCCGGATAAGCTTGTTTTACCACATATGCACACACACATGTAAGTAGGGTAATTTTATTTTTCAATTTTGTTAATTGAATCGTGCTGCCCTTTGAGTTCACAAAACGCAGTCTCTGTAATTAGCCTTGATTGCCTGGTCTGTGTTTCATAAATGGTCTCTCCCGCTTTCTCTCTAGTGAACCTGTCCTTCACTTGCGCACAGACACTCCTCCAGCATTTCCACCCACTTTGTTTGTGACTCTTTGATCCACAGTATTCCAGTTAAAGTTACACCCATGTGCTGCAAGTTGAAACTTTCAGCATTGTTGCTCAGGGGAACCTTATACCCGTGGCGCCTTCTGCTTTTGTCCTTCCCTTTAGCAACAGAACTCTCCTATGGTCCCGGACAAAAGACTACTCACGACACCATTTTATGATCTCTGTGATGATACCGTTTACTTCTCCTGCTCGCATGTTACCTTGGTCTGCTCATCTAATCCGAAATGTTAATGTCAAAAAACATCGTTAAGGGCTCTCCCTTGAGACAATTGTTGATTTGGCGGAGAGGATGATATTGTAAGAAAAGACGCATCTTTTATCCTGAGATTTTAACGGCAAACAAGAAAACCAATTTAAATCAGTACTTTTTCTATATGGTGCACAATAACATAAAAGTGTAAGAACAGATGCCACCAAGGTGATAATTGAATCATAAAACCATAACTCTAATTTCTGTTTGTCTCTTTCAATTAAATTCATGTGCACTATCAGCTGGACTACACTCATAATGCTCATTGTGTACAGTGGAGGATTGTGTGTGTGCACACGTATGCATAACGTGCATATCAATTTGCATGTGTGTTAGTATGTGTACTAGAATCACACACGCATGTTAAACCTAATTGAAGCGGCAATTTAAACTGTTTTCTACAACAACAATATAATCTGCTGTATAAAACACGTTAAGGCACGAACAACAAAATACAGTATATTAAAATAGAGTCTAAAGTGCTGCAATGTCTTGCCTCTCCAGTCTGTCTAATCACTATGTGAGTGAAACATTCATGGTACACTAGATCAGTTCAATATTTAATTTCTCAACAAAGACTACATGATGGAACAGATGCTCAAACTTTGTATGTTTCTCAGGAGAGCAAAACTCACTTTCATGCAAGCTATTGAGTACAGAGATTCTGGTTATGTACAGGCTTTGTGTTTACTTCTTTGGGCTCCTCACCTATGCACTAAACGTACAGTCACAGATAAAAAGATGTTCAAACATACTAAGTGTGCATAGCGAGTGCGTGCTCAAGCCATGGACTGAATACATCAAGTGTTTACATCCAGGGGCACTGAAAACTCATGTGTGGAACCGCATTAGTGATGCACCAAGGTTGGCCTTTGCCTCCATGTCACATTTCAAGTGAAAATTTGACTTGGCATGTTTACATAGGATTTCTTCATCTCCCTTTTAAACCCCTATGGGCAAGCTGAAGGTGAGGGGAACTAAGATTATTATCCCCCGTTTCTCTGAGGAGCTTTTCTTTATGCACACCCTCACAGATGTCGACATTTGGTTAGGCGGTGTATATAGAAGCCCCAGATTATCTAGCGCTTCAGGAAGTCTGTTTAGCTAAAGTTAGGAGTGGTTACTTTCCTGCACCTTCTTAATTTACCCTTGTCCTTTGTAACCTGGAGACCCCCGTTGTTAGTCATACGTCTGTGTTACAGAGCGCATAAGAGAAAAATATTGGTGATTGAATATTACTGTCCAATCGAAACCACAGGTCTTAGTTGTTATGATGTTCACATGAATAGGCTCCACTTGTGCAGACGTAGACCTAGTCACAGGACGTGTAACAGATGGTGTACTATATGTCATAATGCTATAAAATCCAACAGGAATTGACAATTGAAATCCCACCCTGGAGTTTGCCTCTTTTAGCTTTGGCATAATCTTCTCAGGATTTCAATTGCAAAGTCAAAGAGAATAGTCTAGCACATGGGGACTAGTTATCTGGGGCAAATGCGGTCTAAAGTTGACAATGCAAAGGCTATGTTTATGTGCATCACACTTGCTATACTGAATGTTTCCCAGAGTGCAAGAACATCCTCCCCTGAATTCTATTGCTCTTCCCACGTCCCAGTGCTGCCGTGGAAAGTAGGCCAAGTGAGCACCAGGGCGTTGCTTTTTTAAGATGATCAGTTTGTCAGTGTGTTTTTGTGTGTGCTCAGGACGGCTATTCATGTGGCTTGACTCCATAGAACAAAGACCAGCATTATACAATTTGCAGTACTTCCAATAGCAAGATAAGGGGAGAGGTTGGAAAATAGGGACAGGACAAGTGTGGATGAAACAAAGACAAAATCTGGCATGTACTGTAATTCATTTACTTCCTCTTTTCCACCTCTTTGTTGCAGCAAAAAGGTCCCTTGCCAGTAACACTCCTCTGCAGGATCATACTGTACTCTGGCTGGCATGGATTATTTTTAGCTATTGCTGTGCAGCTTTCACCTTGACTCTCTCCATCTTGACATCATAATTAACATTTCTGTTAATAGTAACACAGTTCAATATTAATAAGGATCTCTGACTAAAATCAAAATTCAGCTGTAGAGCGGTAATGAATTGTACTGCATCGCTCATACACGAGACACCATGCCAATCACCATCACATACCTATCGCCTTAATGATGGTAGTCCCTGTGGAAGTAGAAATTAGATGCACTGATGCAACATAGAGAACAGGCATTTTGATGTGAGTGACTTGTGAATGTGAGTGATTGGACTCCTGCAGGTGGGGCAGTATCACTATAAGTTGGCAGTAGCTCCATCACAGGGGTCAACAGGCAAATTAAAGTTCTCTTGAGGACTGAGGCACTGCAGCTGCCTGTGTGGTCATGCACATGCACATGCCTCTTAAAAAGCACAAAAAAACCCCACAAATAAACAAAAAAAACAAGGTTAAAGCTGATGCCTCCTGTTTTGGAGGCCATATTGCCCAATGCAACATGTGCTCATATAATACTTATCAATGAGATGTTTAAATGACCTTCAAAGCAAGATTTTCTGCACCCTGGTGTCACAGACGTTTTGGTATTAGGGTTATAAGGTAACGTGTTCCGATTTAGGGCTGAATAATCAAATGTACCTCACGTCAATCAACGCCACTAACAAATGTGAGGCGCCCTGGTAACTTTTTTTTTTTTTTTTAAATCAAAGATTTTTTTAGATAGATGGGTCTGTGTAAGAGCGAAGGATATATGGTCATGTGTATTTTGGTCTAAATTTCCAGGGGATATTTTAGATGTTAATAGCCCTGAAGTGGTCTCGGTTTCTTATTTAATTTCTCTCGCCTTCTTTAAATGTAATTCGCCCACAGACTGCGCCGCGAGGCTCTAAACCGCGCAGAAACTCTCTCATCATTTCCACAGCAGAATGGAAATGCAAATCGTGCGCGCGGGCAATGCCCTTGACAGAACTCACCACTGCACACAATTAACATGAGTACTCTGACAGAAGTTAGTGACGAAATGTGAGGTCACAGCAGCTGCGTGTCAGATAATATGCTCGCGTTTATTTTATTCGACAAGAAAATCCTACGTTGAACGCATCCGAAAGTTAACACACGTGGACTGTATAGTAATTAGAATATTAATAAGAACGTGGCTTATGTGACAATTTAATTGTAAGTTATTTTGCCGCACGGAAAACAATAACGCTGCTTCTCCTTGGTCTCTTAACGCCAGGCCTATAAATATGTATATTTATTTAAATTGTTTATTTTGGTGTGCAGGATGGTCAGCACATTTCTTTTTAAAAGAATTCTCTTGAAAAATATTGTTATATTATTTGAGATAATTTCTCCTGAACTTAAACAACCATTCTTTTTGGTCGCTCGGGTGTGTGTGTGTGTGTGTGTGTGTGTGTGTGTTGGGGGGGGGGAGGTGTTAGATAAACCTATGTTGAGATTTAGCTATCTTGTCACTGAGGAACACAGCTGCC
>JAVQJF010092795.1:0-38450 GCA_036023855.1 Gadopsis marmoratus
ATTTAATGAGCTCTAAGTAAATAGTGCTTTAGCGTGTGTGTGTGTGTGTGTGTGTGTGTGTGTGTGTGTGTTTTTGTACTGTATGTTCAGTCATGCACGTGTACACCTGTGCTCATCAAGCAAAGATGACATCATGACACACCGTCGGTATGTTCTGTCCAGTACTTAACGTGCAGAAACACAAAACTATTTTTTTCTCCTGTCAAGCCATACACGTCAATACCTCTCTCTCGTATCCTCCTATTCAGGTGCGGAGAAACATGTACAGGTAGTTGGATTGTTTATTTGAACGGTGCGTGCATGTTGGTGTGTGTGTACGTGTGCATGGCCGTGTGTGTGCGCGCGCTTTGTACAGCATTATGTATAATATAACGTGTTGTAAATAGTATACATATATATTTGTTCTTGTTTTTTTGTTTTCTTTTGCAGAGAAGATTATTTTATTTAGATTTTTTTAGTGTGTGTGGGTGGGTTTGGGCGGGTCTGACAGGGAGGAGGTTGGTTTGGTTTCCTTCTCTCTCAATGCACTGAACAGGATTGGAGGTTTGGACATCTGGGTCAAACTATACAACTGATGTGAAGACTTTGTGGTTGTAAGCCCTGCTTTAGGCAAAGGGTGAATATGTAGAAAGGGTGTTTGGGAAATGTTGTTTTTATAAGGAAATCAAAAAAACACTTTTTTTTAAACGTGTCCAAATTTTTTTTTTTTTTGCTCCTTATTTTACTCCGATGGGTTTAGAATGTGCTTGTTTTTTTTGTACTGGAAAAGAAACTGAGTTTCTGCTGTTCTCTGATCCTAAAGGAATCTTGTTCTTCTTTATCTATGTTAGCCTGTATTCCTATATAAAATGTAGATATATATCTGGCATCAAAAAGAAACATACCAAAGCACCTGTGAGTTTACGCTTCACTGCATTAGAAGAAAACAATTTTATAAAAAAGACAAAAAGACGTTCAGTCAAATCTGAATCCGGGACCCCTGCAATCACCGAGGTATTTTAAGTAGAGTTCCTCTCGTTGTCTGCTCGTGTTCATCCAGCGTTGCTATGACAGCCTCTGAGAAACGTTGCAGCAACATTGTCTGCACACTGCCCAGCTGATGCACTTGAGGTCTCTATGGCAACCAGAATGGCATCATGTGACTGTGAAGGACAATCAGCGCCAATCAATAGGACAATGTTGAGAGACAAAAAACACAAAATAAGGATCAAATCACAAATAATGCTTCTTGTCACTTTTATTCCTGCTTTGCCAAAAATGTCTCTGTGTGTGTGTTTTTACGTTTGCTTGTTTTCCTTGTTTACCATTGTCTCACTGTTTATGCAAGCCTGTGATGACTGTTTGTTGTCAGTGTATAGGATGTACAGAGGGGAAGAACATGAATGCCTTTTTTCTTTTTTAGGACATTGACTGACTTTTAACAACAATGTTGCTGTTACACTGCAAAGCAAAAGCTTTAAAAGGAATCTAATGTGAAATTCAATTTTAAAATATTACTTTTATGGGTCTTTAATTGAATTATATTTTTAAAGCTGTATTTTCTTTAAGAAACACTGGATTCAGTTCTAGCCATCACATTTTGACAGAAGCGACATCATTATGTTTTGTTGTTTTATTTTAGACCCACTGGAACCTGCTTTGTACGGTTGAGATAGCCTACTAAAATATATTATGTAATTTCAGTAATTTTTTGGAAATATGACTTAAATATTTCCTCATGTACAAAAGAAATTATTTATTTTAATTTTATTGCCTTTTTGTGTTTCATCAAAAAAGATTCTTACAAAAAAAAACCCAGCTTGATTGTTTTTTTTCCCCACTTTTCCTGCTGGGTGTGAGTCCTCTGAATACCGCCTTGTGTTCATCAATGCCGACCATTTGTCTACCGTAGAAAAATGGACCATAGAAGACAGCGTGGAAGGATGGGGGGGTTGGGGGGGAGCAACATGAAACTGTAGCTGTAGCCGATAGAATGGGAAGAATGGGGAGAGAAAGGGAAACTGTATCTAGTGGTGTTTCGTGGGAGACGACTGGCAGGATAAAGTCTCCTCTGGCTGTTCAGGTGGGTCAGGTATTCAGAATAATAAAAAAAACGGAACAGGACCATTAAGAGAACAAAGAAAGGATATCAGCTTTCAACCTGCAAAGATTTCAAATCCCCACTTTGTGCTTGTGTGTACATATATATGTGTGTGAGTACAAAAATGCAGCCGACATGTGCTCATTGGACAGAGCGTGGCCGTCCTGTGTACACACCAATATAAATCCACACAGTCTGCATGCACTCCTGTACTTCCATGGGTTTTCTCTTCTCTTCTATGTGTGTATAAGCATGCGTTAGTTGAGCATGTGTGTGTAATGCGAGAGCTGGGAAAAACAGTTGAGATTATCCCCTGCAGGGTGTGGAGTTTCTGGGACAAAGTGCACAAATTTACTGCATTTTATTTGAGACTTCCTGTGAAATATTCACACCTTTTTATCACATTGTAACCGGAGCGCTTTGTGACGCGGGTTATTGCAACATTAAAGTCTAGATGGAGGATTTACCTTTGACCTCAAATTACAGTCTCGTTGCCTCCTGGCAGCCCGCGAAGGAGACTTGAGCACAACGCTGCCTTGAACGACGGCCGTAAACTTTCTATTACTCTGAGCTGTATTTTAAACGTCAGCCCCCTCCTTCTCCGTTTTTCCTTTTTCTTCCTGACCAGCATATCTCTCTCTGCTTTATTTATCAATATAGGAAAAACATTGCCTCACCTTTTTTTATGAATAACTCTGCTAATGGTCCTTGGCCAAAGTCTGAAATCACACAAACATTCAGGCCCTTTGCCCAGCCGTATGTGTTTGCTTTCCTTTTGTATTCTGCGTTTAGCTGTTTCTGCAGTTTAACATGTTATTACAAAGATATGAAACACTCCGCTGGTCAGTGTGACCACACACACACACACACATATGCATCCATTCTGCTCACTGTTGATCTTTTACATCCTCAATCAACCAACGCCTTCAAAACACACAGACATTAAGTGCAGTCTTTGACTGCTTATCAGCATGGTTTGCATTGGGCTTATCTGGTTGACATTGTTAAACTACTTTACCCAGAATCCTGCGAGAGATAGGGGCACAATGGGAGGCTGGGGGGTGCCCTCAGGGTTAATGAGAGAGGGCTTTCACGTTGTAAGAGCAAACATGCCGCAAAACTGATTTGTGTGTGACTGTGTGTGAAGGGTCAAAGTGTCAGAGCGAGGTGTGGCAGATTTAATATTGTTTTTTTTTGTTAGTTTTTTTTCGGGTGGGAGCAAAGACACCACATCTGAAACATGTCACCAGTCTAGACGAATCTAGAGCCAATACATCATGAGCTGCTCAATCAGTGTGTATCCATGTTGGTGTGTTATGTGGTTGTATTTGAGCAGGTGTTTGTATCTGTGTGTCTTTTTTTTTTGTCATTTCTTTTACATATAGAGAGAAAGGTTTGTAAGCTGTTAAACAGCAAATTACTGGTTAGAATAAGGACAACCTGTACCTGAGTGTGTGTGTCTGTGAGATAACTTGTGTGTGTGTGTGTGTGTGTGTTTTGGGGGGGGGGGGCCCTATTCAGAGAAAGCCCTCCATTTAGATATAGCCTGAGCCTGTCACTGAAGTGAATGAATGGCTGTCAGCTGCTGTGGGATGCAGCATGTGTGTATGTAGATAGTTTGTAAGTGTGCGTTTGTGTCCAGCTTTGTGTGTGTGTGCTGGGAAACACTCAGGTCACTCAGAGTGGGAGTAAAGAGATCAACAGTCTTCCCTCGCACCTCATCCATCGTTCATATAAGCCTCTTGTGAGATCACCACCCATATCCCTCTTACTATCTGTGTGTGTGTGTGGGGGGGGGGGGCATTGTAGATGTACGTATAGCCAATCTGACTCATTGGTAGTTGTGCAACGCATTCTGTGGTAACAGATGGTAGGCTTACATAAATCATGGATTCTTGGCAGTGTGGAAGTCATGTCCATGTTCTCCTACATTACAACACAAACCTCCACTGTTCTTTCTTTCCCCCCCAATTTTATGACTTGTTTCACTTTCTGGCCCATTTCACAGAAATAAATGGTGACGTAGTTACATTTCCCACAGATAAGTCAACGATGGAGCAGAACACGTTTCAGGATTTGATGTCTTCAAAGAGGAGAGGCTCTATTTACACTCACTGTTTTACATCAGTGTCCAATGATGGCAATAAAATCTGTTATAGCTTAAAAAGTTAGACTGTTGGTATTGGATCTAACATGGGTAAAATGATCATTCACAAACTTATTATCCTATTATTTAATCTGAGGCACCATGAGTAAATTATGGCTGCAATAAATGTATTTTGAGACATACATTGTCTACTTTTTACCAGCTGTAGTTGGTGTATTGAGCACAATATTTTGGGAAAAACCTTAAATTAATAAATCTATTTACAATGGATATTTAAATATTTTATTTATTTTACTTTTTCATGCACAGGTTTAATTTGGATGCTATTGTGTTTTTCTGTTTTTATGGTTATATTTCTTTACTTTCTCCAAAGTTGCTTTGTAGATAATTACTCAAAAGCAAAATCCTTTTTAAAATCCCTTTGGAAATGACCAAATATTTAATTTTTCATGTGAATGAAACATGGCAATGATTTAATCTGTAAAGGGTTTTTAAACTGATAATACAAATTTCATTTAACTTATTTGAGAATGTTAATTAATGAAACGTATGTCAAAATTAAAGTTTTTTTCACTTACCCATGTTGTACTTTGCCATAGGTTATGAAGAAAGGACATAGAGCAAAACCAGTGGAAAGAAGAGAAGGAAAAAGAAGATAAAAGAGGAGCAGGGGGACAAAGGAAAAGCAGGAGATGAGGATGGGGAGTATTTTACAGCCAGTGTTCTGGCTCTGGGTCATCGTGGTTCAAACTCCCTCTATCACCTCCTAATCAGCAATGTTTTAACACATACCTGAAGAAAAACCACCATGATTGATCTCCTAAATGCAGGCAACACACACACACACACACACACTCATTATTCTGGTGGTTATCGCTGATGCTGGTATTTGATATTTGGAATAGTAGAGGAGTCTTGGCCGGCTCGAGGCCGCCTGCTCCGACAGAGTAGGTCAAACATCCTGTAAAGTCTTAGTGGACACAGCAACCGGAGCCACAGACACCTGATAGCAGTTGTGTGGGAATGTGTGTGTGATATTTCTGATATGATCTGGACGCAGGGTGGAATTTATATGTGTATGTATATATGTGAGACACTGCCATGCTTGCCAAGTCTACCCCAGCGACAGCAGGAGAAAAGATACGTACAGTATTTTTAGACAAAACAACCAGTGCGCGCGCGCACACACACACACACACACACACCTACACACACACACACACACACACACACACACACACACACACACACACACACACACACACACCTCAAAAGCCCTGTATGTTCTTTCCTCTTGATGTGTTGTCAGCTACACTGCGGGGGTCATCAAAATACCTGTAACTGTACACCTGACTGGATGTAATACATACAGTAAATTAATGTGAAACCTGAACAGTGTGACAGTGTTTCAGGATTTATCTCCTCACAAGCTTCCAATACCACTTCAAATGTGAATTGACGCAACATTTGTGATCTTAACGTGCAGACAGTTAGCTTGCATTTCCTTACATTAGGGTGAAACACTGAAAATAACAAATTCACCTCACCTCATTTTTCTTTTGTTTGTTTTTTTATTTTTACATTTATTATTCGTTTTCTCTTCCAATACATAACTGAAAGCCAACTGCAGCCCTGTTATCACCAGTCTAGGATCACCTGTAACAGCATGCAATTTGGGAATGTACCCCCTATGTCTGTGTTCCCGGCACAAAACACAGACATTAGGTTCATTCCTAATATTAGCCAACTGAATCACAGTAAGCGTCCTCCTCCCAAATGGCTCTCCATGCTGAGTAGCTGGATGAGCTTCCTGCATTTTCACCCAAAATTCAATCCAAGCTCTCAATCACAATTAACCACTGCGGTCTGGGAAATTCTTAGCCCAAATGAGAATTGGGGGGGAAAAAACATGTTTTTTTAAATTAACTAATTACTAAGATGCAGAACTAATATTACCTGATGACCGATGTGTGTGGTGAAACATGGAAGGTAATTTGCAGTTGAATTATTTTACTTTACACCTAACACACATTGCAGATTCACAGCAATTAAAAAAACAAGCTACCTCTGCAATTATTACAAATCACAAGAGGAGCCCAGGTAATATTAGTTCCATTTGAACAGTGCTAATGTCAAGACATAGTTACCATGGTAATAAATGGCAGAAAATTAATTAACAATTTAGAGGATAATTGGTAAACATAGCCATCTCTGCACTAAAGTAGCCTCAGTAGACTTGTTTCTCATCTTGAAAGCTCAGACTGATAATGTAAGACCATGTAAAACACACAAGGCGTAAATGGCGATGTACCACAAAGACGACTGCCTCCGTGCAATGTCTTCTGTCTAAACTTCTCTGCTTATTGTCCCTAAGGCTGAAAGCCGCTCTGCTCTGTCTGTATGACGATTCATCAACTGACAGCGATCCTGAGAGATTAAGATGCCACGCTGAGTGAGCAGGGCTGAACCAACACACCAGGAATGTACAGTGCAAAATCAATGGAACAGTTAAGCTTCCTATATATCACACAACAGAAATCAAGACAGGCGGGGGAAATCCTGGTTATATTTTGGTCTTTTGTTATCTGCATTGACTCAGCAAAGTGTGTGTGTGTGTGTGTGTGTGTGTGTGTGTGCATGAGAATGGGAGACCGAGGAAAAGGTGGAGGATTATGTGTGGATTACGTGCAGTCTGTGTGTGTGAGAGAGAGAGGAAGCTGTGTGGTGAATTTGTGGCTATGTTCTTGTGGTAGTGAAAGTGCAGGATAGGTGTGTGTGAGCAAGGCTGCAGGTTTAAGATCAGGGATCGTGTGTGTGTGTGTGTGCCCCTGGCAGCTGTTTGCCCGGCCCAGAGTGTTCTTGGCAGTGTTTCTTTACTGTAACTGCACCCACACGTTGGCAGAGCCTGGCATAGCAAGGGCACTCTCCTCAGGTGCCAGGAGTCTGTGTGTGTGTGTGTGTGTGTGTGTGTGTGTGTGTGTTGAGTTAATGAGTGGCCCTGACCACAGACACATTTCTCACATCTCTGGAGGGATTTGCAGAAAAAAAAATTACAAGCAAGAATCAAAGGAACAAATAAGTTTATACATTTTCGTCTGCCGGTCTGTCTGTGGAAGAATGTTTAGTATGGTAGTATAGCCTCCTCTGTACGTTTCTGTTGGGTCAAAGAAAGGTTTTCATCTGTAATTGTCCCTTCATCTTCCACGGAGGTGTGTGTTTAACTGTGCTTTTGCATGATGTGACTTTTTGTTCCAAAATCTTCTGTGTCTCTTCATGTACGCATGGATGTGTGTTGCCTACACACCCACATTATAGGCCTTAGTTGTGGGCTTCATCTCTCAGTGTGCACGCTCATATGCTGGTGTGTGTGTGTGTGTGTGTGTGTGTGTGAGAGTCGGTGTTTGCGTGCTGATGGCTCTTCACTCTTTCATCTCATCAAGCGTTCATCACTCCGTCCGTCATCAATCACACCATCCAGCAGATCACTCATCAACCAAGGGTCCTGCTTTTAAATGATAAGATCTCTCAGTCCACAGACTCTCTCTGTCTGTAACACACACACACACACACACAACGTGGAATGTGATCATAGTGAGTTTCGAAGGTATTCTTACTAACACAGTGGGAGGCCTCCCCGTGTAGAACCTACACATTATTCCCCCTCCTCATAACACACACACACCCCCTCCAGCTCACTGTTGGTCGCCAGTGCACACACACATACACACAGTTTCCATGGTGACAGATAGGCAGCCATGCAGAATGAGTGCATAGTCCCTTGGGACATCTCCATTGTCCATCTTTCTGTCGCTCTCCTTTAGTGATGACAAGATGTCTCCTCTCTGTCTCCCTTTCCCTTTGGCCTCTGCTCATTATGCATAATGTATGTGTTTCAATTCATAAGCTAAATTTCAGCTGGCCCATCCAGCGTGTTGCAGCACAGGCAGTCTTTGTTCCCAAACTCTTTCCTCCAGATTTGCCCACAGTATTGCTCTGAACTATAATCCCAGTTGAGCTGGCTCGTCCTGTAACCTCTCCGGTGTAGCAATAAGTGCAGCTTTAAGCCGAGTGAGTGGCAGCTCCTCGTTATGAGTAAGTGTGGTATGGATGGAAGAAGGGAGGGAGTGAGCAGGGAGGTTTGTCCGAGATTGTCAAAAGAGGCCTCGTCACACTGTGGTTTTGATTAATGCTGAAGACGATCCCTTCTTTTCCTCGTTTGGTAGAAAAGCATGGACCTACTCTCTGTGGCACCCCACTCACATAGACAGTTGTATAAGAGGCTCTGGGGCAGCATGATGTCCCTCCACCACACTTTATTTTAGGGCCTCATATCACGTGACCTCCACTCCAAGAATGGAAGTCACGTGACTCAACCAACTGTCTTTTGAAAGATAAGAAACTAGTGGTGTCTTTAATAAAGAAAACACTTTTTGAGCTGCAGGATATTCTAAGTTAGTGCATAGCAACCTTATCTCCGGACAAGAACTTTGATATTAGACTATTCTGGTTCTTCAAAGACCTGGACTGTATGTCCAATGCCAAGGTTTTTTACATTTTCGTTTTCTACAATGTCTTCGGTTAGGGGAAAATACTGGATATGGCAAATAAACCATGGTTAGGTTCTGGATCTGTTCTTCACTAAAAAGTGACTGCATCTAGTGCTGTTAGCTAATTTGGACTCTGCTGGTCTATAGCCCTGTCAAATAGACAAGTAACCTCATAAACAGAGACCATATGACAATACAGTGCAAACACCTTACTCATCAGTGCTGAGGCAAAAGGAGCAACATTGTATGTGCAAATGAATAAGTGCTGAGAGGTGCCTCTCTGCCTTCACATGCTTCTTACACATTTGAGTTAGCTGAGCCTGACTCACACCAGGGTGATTTTATAACTCTGGGACATTTCATATCCATGGGATATATCTCACATATATTTTTAACAGTTTTTATGCACCTGAGCAAGTTTGAGAAAATTGACAACTCGATTATGCATGATGGATTAGAAGAACAAGTTCTTTGCTGTGAAACTTTAATCGTGACAAACAAAGAGCTAGATATTTACATATAGTATTACTCTAAATATACGATACCTCATCCAGCTGTCTACGGCACTATCATGTTAGAGAGTCAGGAGTGACAGCCTGGGCACAAGACATCTCTGCTCGGAGACAATCGTCACCATCATCTGAGGCTGAGGCACACAACAAGTGTATCAGCTACAGTATCCAGTGAATTTCCATTGATACAATTGTCAGAAATAGAGAACGAATAAGGGTGCTTTGGGTACATTGCTCGTGGAAAGAAAAAAGATACTTTGTCAGTAATAAAGTGAAAACCACAGCAATGTCCTTGTTTGTTTCACTTTTCTGTCTACATGCTCAGTGAGACAGGAAATGAATCTTACACATTGGCTCCAAGTCGTGCCTCCAGTTGACAAATGTCAGGATAGTCGTAATTTCTTCTCCACCTGTTCCTGTCCCCAAATGCTTATTTTGATTGTCCTAAGTGGAAGAAAGTGTAACACAATGATTATTGACAAATGTGATATAAATTAACACTTTGTGCCATTTTACAAACTTAATATCATGACTATCATTATCTATCACATGGAAAATGAACGCAACAGAAAATGACGCATTAACACATCAGGTAGATTTTATATGGAACGCCACTTAACATTCAGATGATGGCCCAGGACAAACTAAGTAAGTAAGTTAATAATGAGCAAATATTGCTAGTTACATAAGTAATCGTTTATTTAGGCCAAATTCCAAGTCCATGCATGGGCCAGATAATTATATTTACAGTAATTATTTTCATTCTCTGACTCAACCCACAACCATTAGGCTAGCTAATCAGGGTTTAAGTCAGTTTGTGGCCCCCAAATACTCCATTAGGCAGCCCCCTGTGGCCACCAATTTTATCCCTGGATACTGGATATATTTTGCCTTCACCAAAGCAACATTACAGTTCCACAAACATCCCGATTCCAAACTAAGAAACTGTAAGAGAGTATATGTATCATATGTTTAAAAAGAACTTTGAGTTTTCAATTTAAATAAATTATTATAAACATATATTTTCATTTCACAGTAAAGGAAAGCTGTGTTAAGTGCGTAAAGTTGCCTTTACTGCATTGTTCAGTTCTGTACTTACATTTGGTCCACCAAAAATGTATTTTGGCAACTAAATTTAGGGTCTTGGTGGCCAGGCCAGTGCTTGAAAATATTAGCATGTATCCCCGCTTATGCTAGCTAGAAATAACCCTAGCAACCACTAGGAATAAGTTACATTTAGCTAATAATCATCCTGGAACAACATTAATTATGATGTTGTAGGATCAAGACCAGCACGGTTGTTCATTGAACTACTCTTTTGATATGAACTAGTAGGATCGAGTCGTCTCTAAGAGTGATTCGTTCATTTTGGCTGCGCAAGTGCATTGCACAACAATAATAATGTATGAGTTAAATTTTTCTCACGTGACAGCTACACATGCTCAGTATTGGACCAAAATAAAATAAATAAAAATGTAGACATTATGATCGATCTATATGGAAAATAATGGATTACCAAAGCTATACTACTTCATCCTGAGGGAGACATGAATGTGTGTATCATATTTCATCCCATGGGTTTCATTTCCATGTCCCAAAAGCATATCATCACATGACGTAATATCCCTACAATAAAAACTGTGTATATTCTTCTTAATAATGTCTGAGTCCAGATTTGATTTATTGAAGGTCAGCAGTGTTCATTCAATATCTTTTTTGAAAATACCATGTGGTATTTAATTGGACGCTTCCACTGTAGGAACAGGCCCAACATCCCGACGATGTCAACTCTGATATCTGGAATGAAATTGACAAATTAGTCACTTAACATTTCTGCTTTCAACTTTCGTTTATAACTTGAGCTTGGCAAGCAGCATGTATAGTATTTGCATAAACATTTACTTTTACTGCTCATTTAGCAAAATGTCATGTATCTATATGATCATCCACCAGTAACCCAAATGACTGTTTCCATCAAGCCTCTGTTTTTGATTTCCCAAAAAAAATGCAACACGAAATGTTGTAACACATTCAAGATTGTGATGTTGAGATTGGAATAGGACTGAGGACACTGAGAGGTAGTGTGCGGTGAATCGGAAAGCTTGTGCAATGTTGGCTGTAACATGGCAAAATGAAGTCACCTTCAATGTGCTTCACTGGACTAAACTGTTTGTAGAGGAGATGATACGAATGTGACAACAAAGGGATGCAGTTTTTGATAGTTGGACATGACTCACATTCCCATGAGTGTATTGGGGGCCACGCTTGTTGCTGTGTCATTAGTTGTGGACAAATTACAATGCAGCCTGAACTCTCTTGATCTTATTAGTTGCACACAAAATTTTAGCAAGACCCAGCTGAGGTTATGTGGTCACCAGCGTGAGGGTTTATAACATGCTCACCCTTCCCATCCCAACGGGGAAATGTTGAAAATCTGATTACAGATGGGATATGTTGGATGCATTCAGGGGAAATGTTAAGAAAACATCATCTGGTATTAGCCTGCGCTGCCCTACCACCCAGTCACTGTTCACCCACTCCACAGGATCCCTAATAAATAAGACCACAACTCCACACTTCACTTTTATTGTGTGTGTGTGCGTGTGACCTTCCCCCCCGTCCTTTGGTACGTGGAACATTTTGTTCGGCTGTTTTTACAAGCCGGGTGTTAAGCTGTCCATCAAATGCCAGGAAAATACCCTGGATCCTTTTCCCCCTATCGCACACACACACTCACAGATACACGCACATCGATTCCCTAGAAGCCACAGTCACAGTAGCCGCTCCTCTGCCAAGCTCTTAAACACGCTGAAACAAACCTCTCCGCTCTTTAGGGCCTCTCTTATACATGAGCCTTCTCTTTTTACATCCTTCCCTTTCTCACCCATCCTCCTTCCACCATCATTTATCTCTCTCTAAATCGCTCCCTAAATATCCTTTCTGCTTAGATACGGGCCACGTTATAAGGCCAACAACTGCAGACTAGATGGACCGTGATACAGCCAGCCTCATCTGGCCTCACCACCTTAGATTGGCTTGTTGGAAGGTATGCTTGTAAATGTAAAATACAGTTAGACATGGTGCGCGACTCTCTATTACTGCTGCTTTTTACAGTAAAAAGAGGGAGCAAAGGTTGTTTGTCCGTGTTCCTGTTTTATTACAGGTAGGCCAATATATCAAGCTGAAATCATCTTTATTAAATATTGAATATTGCAGGAAGCATAAAGGTTACACCTGAATCACTGCCACAAAATACCCGTTTCGATGTAAATTAATCATGTGAGGGCTGTGTTACGTCCTACAAAGCCATTTTGGTCATGCTGTTGTAAAGATGCTTCATCATTCTGGGTGTTGAGTGTCTGTGTCCCAGGATGACCTCCAGTAGGTAATGTTTCAGATCTTTAACCACCCTGAAAAGCACAAACAAATCTCGGGAAACAAGGAAGTGAGAATACTTATTTTTGACCATTGACCATTTTTGTTGATATCATATAGTCAAGAGGAAGACAGGAAATGTGGGGAGAGAGAGAAGAGGATGACAAGTAACAAAGGGCCCGGGTCTAACTTGTATCAGTTTAAGCTTTCAGCATGATTCATTCAGTGACCATGCAGAAGTTGCCACTGCTCTCTGACACTGTAGAGGGCGCAGTAGACAAATTTGCAGCAGCACAGGGGAAGAACTCTGAAGAAGAAGAAAGCAGGCAAAGCCAAACATGATGGATCTTTGTTAAATCTTTTAATGTGGCTGTATGTCGCCATTGTACAACAAGTGTTGTTTTCTACTTGCGATTTCGTTCTTCCGGACTTTATAAATATGTTCTCTGCATGCTGGTGTGTGTTGGAAGGAGGCAGAAAAGGAAGAGATTGGATCTGGGGTTCCACAGACCAACAGGCCAATGAGCTGCAGACAGGTGTGTAATCGCTGAGGTTTGCAGGTGCTTGTGGATCCTGAAGCGAGAAGCATGTAACAAGGTTGACGTGGCCCCTAGACAACTGTGACGCTCCGGATACTTCGGATACATAATAATCATTGTCTTAAAAACATGAAACAGGGCTTACTTGCCTGTGTTTGCTAGTATACTTTCTGCACAATATGTACAGCTCATTTGATTTTGACAAAAACCTTTCGAGGATGCATCAGTTCCACTGCTGTCATTTTAAAAAGCATACAGGTTGAACAAACTAGAACTAACATGCAATTAATTCAAATTAATTCAAACCAAATCCAAGTAGCCTACACCTAAACCACGGTGTAGTGTTTATGTTGTTTCGTTCATTCATGGTGCGTCTTCTACCTCTCTTGTCTAGCTATAGTTACTGAAAGGCAGTTGCATTTTACAAAGTGAGGAAACGGTCTTTTGTCCATCCGTGGAGTCGAATCCAAAATTCTTCCACACATTACATTCGCTACTTTTCTGCATTTTGTGTTAGCCAAAGGAACAATAGCCTAGTGCAAAGCTGTTGTGCAGAGATCATTACAAATCAAATATTTAAATTGTTCTTGTGTTCAAGCTGTGGCTCAGTTATTTTTAGAAAAACTGACAGCCCTACTCTGTCCAGACATTTTTAGACATTTTTTTTTACATATTGTATGTTGAAGTATACATTGTCCATCAGCAGTGTCAAACCACATATCAGTATTGGGCTTAACCTTCAAAAACTCTGTGAAACCCCTGGTATATCTATACATTCGTGTGCATGAGAGAAAGTATACATGGGGAGAAAACACTACAGAGAACCTTTGACAAATAAAAGGTGGGAGACAAAGGGGAGAACTAAAAGGAGGGAAAGCATCACAGGGGCCACGATGGAGAGAAAAACATCAATAGTGTGCATTTAGAGGAAGTGAGTGAGAAAGAGAGAGAAAGACAGAGCCAGGGGAGAGAGGCAGGGAGCTCCGCTGAGAGAAAGAGGCTTGAGAATCGAGGGTCTAAATGAGATTATCTGAAAGAAGTTCGAAGACAATGAGAGAAGCATTCACAGAAACAGACAAAAGGAAGAGTGGAAGGCTTTCTGCAAACTGAGCAGGAGAAAGAAAATCCAGCCTCGTCAGTGCCGTGAATTCTGCTCAAGCACATCTTCAGCTTTGCTTTCAGCATGACCATAAACACTTCTAGTCTCCATTAATGTGTGAACATGCAGTAATTAACATCATCATCTTACCTGCATATGCACATAAAGTATCCCAGATGATGGGCTGAAAGACCATACATTGAGAAAGACTAGAAAAGAAAGAAACAAAGGGGGAAAATAGAGACCTACTTTCCAAATTCCCTACCCTGCTGATGTGCTTTTTATTTCCTTTTTGGACAACAATGGAGGGCAACACTATCACCAGCCCTGCCCTGTAAAAATAGCTGTAGCACACAAGGTGCATAGCAGGCGGAGTTGACTGTAAGTTACACCTACCTTAAGTCTTCCTCATTACTGCTTCAGGTCTGATTTTATTAAAGAAATGCTTGATAACGAGACATATCTCCATCAAAGCAAAAAACTAGGCCTGCTGGCTTGAATGTGGCTGCGATGTAAGGGGTTAAAGAAATAGATGAGCAGACATATTTTAGGCGCGGGTCCATCTGAACCACTAGAACGAGCAGTCCCATTTCTTTAAGGTCTGCTTGGATCTGTGGCTAGTCCCTCTCTGGCTGCGTGGAAAAGTTACAGCTCCCTTATCGGTTGTGGTGCAATGCAACCTTTTGAATAATGTCTAAGACGTAGAAGGAAATTATACTTCCGCCAAGATAAATGTAAATGTCTCTGCAGATGTTTGCACAGAAGGGTGTTATGGGTAACGGTAGGTTGCAGAGGCTCACAGAAGAGCCACCTGCTGAGACGCATCAGTGTGTTGTGTGGTCCTGCGTGACTGGTTGATCCAGCTTCCTGTCAGGAGGTTGTTCAAAACAGAACTTTTGAAGCAACCTTAAAAATTGGAACACACATAAAAATTCTAAACATACTTTAGAGGACACAGATTAGCATTGCACTTGTTTAAAAAAAATGTTTCACACAATAGTGTCCCCCAAGACCTGTAAACAGTAAACTTTGATGTGTAAAATGAAATCACTAGGTCAACATGTAAAATTAACATAAAGTTAACTCCTAAAACGACAAGTATAGGCAAGGCATAAATCACCAATAATCATCTTTGTCATGAGCTAGTCGTCAGTTTCCAGCTAACATCTACATATTCAACCACCTAAAATGGTGCCTCTGAAGGGCTTTCCACAAATGTGTGTGTGTTTTCGTGGGGTCATGTCAACAGACAGTGAGTAATATAATTGCGCCTCATTAGTCCTACAGATTGGCGCCTTCCACTCCCTCTCCATTTTCCTCGCTCCGGACGACCCCATAGGACGGCTGCCACTCAGAAGAAAGTCATTAACCAATCACAGCGTGGCGTATGTCACTAAGGGAAAAATAATGATAATCGTAATCCTTAGGATCTCCCAGATAACTCATTTATTTCATTTAAAAGCCAAATTACAGTGCTCAAATGCGGCTGAGGCCACAGTGGCACTCAAAGCAGAGCGTCAGAGAGGGCTGAGCGGCGTGTCGTGTCTTCATTAACTGTGCGAGAGGGAACCAAAGACTCTGCATGCAATTAATGCAACATCACAGCGCTAACGTTTGTCACTCGCCCCCATAGACGCACACACACACACACACACACATATGTACTAGACATAGACACAACAGCGCACTGCTCATTACTCCTGTGCAGGTCTGGTCTCCGTGGTCTAGGTGATGTGATGGGGGCTGGGGGAGCAGCCTCCCAGTTGTCTAACACAGACACACTCACACATACACACACCTGCTATAGAGGAGCAGGATGGGGGAAACCTCTGATTCACCGCCTTTTATCTTGGGCACATTCAGACACACAGAAATACACACTCTCTCTCTCTCTCTCTCTCTCTCTCTATCTATCTATATATATATATATATCTTTCTCATTCACACACACACACATGCAGCAGAGTCATATCTTGATTAGGCAGCTTAGGTGGTCTTGGGGAAATACACTCATCTCTGTCTGTCTCTCTGCCCCCCCCACCCCCACACACACACCCCTCTCTGGCATGTTGGTATCTCCAGGGTCCAAATGTTTGGAGATATCTTCACACACACCTGATGGCAAACAACCTCAGTTGTCTCCCCGGCCTGTTCTTCTTCTAACAGGTTCCTGCAGCCTTGACCGGACCCACAGCCTGTTTACAAAGGGTCAGCCGCAACATGCTATTTAGCCCTGTTTGTCAAAAGGCAGAAACAGAAAGGCAAAAAGTGAGCTTTACACTTCTAAAATTGAAAATTGGATTCCTGACCAACTGAGGAACGTCATTTTCTTTTTCCTAAAATTGCCAATGTATTCTACTGAACAGTGGCCCACACTCTGCCATGCTGGTACAGTATATGAAAGCCATTTAAATCAGTAGTTCAGTTTTGGGTGAGATTAGCCTAACTTAGTTTACTCATATGCTGTGACTGTATGACCAGGACATTTGCTTGTGGAAACATTTATTATTTTGAGTCAAATGCATCTCTTGGATATCTAGGAATACAGCTGAACTGCAACTAGGCTGTAGATTATGCTCAGTTTAAACTGCATCCCAAACTTCCATCTCTGTGGGAGGAGAGGTGAACTAATAAACTAATTAAAGTGAAATAATAATACTTAAATAAAGACATGACGCATGGTGAATTCAACATATATTTGATTTTTGTGGAGCAAACTCCTTTCCTGTCCTTATTACAAAGCAGTCACCACAGAAATACATTTGACATGAAATTACTCTTTAGAGCAGCTAAGTTAGCGGAGTTAAAATAAGAGGTGCACCTCACATATGACTGCAAAAGCTTTCAGAAAAGTCAGAACAACCACCTACAAAGACAGAGCATCATAAACTGTCACCCCTCTACCTTCCCTCTTTCCTGCTAGAAATGTAGGTGCCCTGCTGAATATATACATGATGATCCTAGTAAGATAAACACACTAACAGTGTTTGTTAGTATAGTAAAATAAGTTATAAATCAGCTAATCTGCACAGTCTGCAAAACAGACAGAACAGGTTCATTGGACTGACATTTGTGTTCCAGATAACAATGTTTGCGAAGGGAGACATCTTTGCATTATTAAAGGTATGTCAATTCTCCTCACACTGCAACTTTCTAAAGACAATCATTAGTCAACAGAACAGACGGCATGACTTGTGATGTTCTCTTCCTCTCCAGCAGCAGGTAAATTCAGATTGGTCGGTCGCACTCCTCTCCTCGTCACCAGTGTCCTGTCAAACCTCACCACAAATGAGATCACACTTCTCCATGATGATGGTGAGTATTTATATGGAAATCTGAGGAAATTCTATACTATCATAAACACTTAACACAGTACACTAGAGTATGTTGTCTTTACGTGCTCACATGGAATTCAGTCGGTATTCAAGGCTACACGGGAGTTGGCACACAGCTTGTAATTCCTCAGGACACAGGAATTAACCTTGAATATCCAAACCTAATCCTCCCTGTACATAGTTATACATGCAACAGACACGCAACGTTGTGCTGAGGGTAAACCATGGTGAAGAAATTCCTGTAGTGAACCGGCAGCAACAAGACCGAAGGATGATAGACATGGGTACACACAGGCATACACACACAATTTGCACAACTTTCTATCTCTTACAATACACACATTCACACCTCTGATCTGGTTGAGTGGGCTCTGCTCAGCACATAATGACTATGCTATGTGGTTTTTATTTTTCTTACTCCCGTATAGTTGACTCATGCTCCGCTGCCTAGTGTGTGTGGGTGTGTGTGTCGAAATGCTGACAGAGTTCACTCTTTTCATATTCACAATAACTGATGATGTGGTGTGATTGGTGACTATAGCCAAAACTATTGCAGACAGGTTTCAAAATGAGCAGGAGGAGGAGCTGTTCAATGTTTCAACTGACTGGCCGTTGAAAGCCTGAGCTGCTTGTGTAAACACACAAATGCGCCACAGACACACTCATGTGTATGTGCAGGCTCAGAAGATGCACACGCACACACACACACACACACACACACACAGCCTTGTAGCAAAATAAGTAACTGATAAAAAAGCAGCATAAATATAATTCACACGTCTTCATCCTCAATTTTTGTTCTGCTGGTTACGTATACACGCGGCGCGACAACATACACACACACATACACACACACACACACACAGGGGCAGGTATATCATACATTTGGGGCCTACAGTGCCAAGGCGTTCAGTAATTGAAAACAGGGCTGAATAATCTGAGAGAATGACAACCCTGAAAGATTATGTGAACTCAAACATTAACACAATTAAGTGTGTGAGCACTGGAGTATGTCGCAGCATTAGACACTGTCTTAATAGTCCCCCAGCACAAAGACAGAGGAATGTGTGTGTGTGTCTGTGGGAAAGAGAGAGCGAGTACATGCATGACAACCCGTATCACCATGGTGCCATGAAGAAAGACCAGAAGCAAAGCAGTGGCTGTGTTTTACGGTAATATCAGTTTGATTACAAAACCAGAAATTCAACCAGACTCCTCCTGAACCCGGTGAAGGGAAAAACACAGTGATAACAAATAGTGTTATTTTTTATAGCAGTGATCCGGTTGTTAAAGACAGACGCTTTATCAGACAGTGAGCAAATGATTCAATTGTCTCCTGGTGATTCCACGCCTTAGCAACAGCCGCCGGGTCGGCGTGGCGACGGCCCAGTTCTGATTTATCTAGCGGGCTACACTCAGGTGCTGTTTTGTTAACAGGATTGCAGCCATTTATAACTGTGTTTCATTACTGTACTAAGAGCCGATAAGATGATCACTCACGCACACATACACACACACATTCGCACAGACAGAGGCGCTAATTCAATCCACTGACAGGGAAACACGGCAAACAACATCCATTATGGCCTCAGAGCTAATTGGTAATGGGGAGGGGGGGTAAGGGAGGTGGAGGGCTGGGTAAAGGGAGCAGGAGGGAGCCAGGGTTTGGTGGGGGGTTTCTACAATGAGTTGTACCTCTGGAGAATGTTTCCTCTGTTTTTCACCACCTATTGTTTGCAATTATTCATCACATCTATCTCTCCCACTTTCGCTGTACACCTGAAAGCAGGAGTTTCTTCTTCCTTCTTCCTTTTTGGATGAAAGGCGTCGCCAGGAGGTAAAGTCAAAATGAGAACACACCTGCCAATAAGCCAAACACTGCCGCCTGACCAGCAGCAAACAGTAAGCCCAAAACAAAGATGGCATCTTGGCCCCAAGTTGCATCAAACGACTAGTGACATTTAATAATTCCCCTCCCCGATCATCTGATTCACTTTTACAATTAGAGATAAGTCTTCTATGCACAGAAGAAACAGCGAGGGAGAGACAATGTAGTGATGAATTGCCGTCATTCATGCAAAGACAAGATCTTTTAGGTTTCCTGGCTTTGGCTCTGTTTATTTACTTCCTCCATTGCGCCACATCAGCAACAGAGTGATGGTGGATGAATGGCTGGAAGGGCAGGCAGACTGTCAAACAGATGGAGTTGCAGGAAGAAATAAATAATGCCAGTGGAGGTGTTTGAGAAGAGGAAAAGGAAAATGGGGGAAATTATAAAGTGAGAGACTTAAAGAGAGGGAAAAGGAAAGAAAAGAAAAGTGCAGCGGGGCAGGATTTGAATGCCCGGGGAAGAGAGACAGATAAACAGATAGCGAGTAGAGACAGAAGAGGCAGAGAGCGATGGATGAGCAGATTTAGAGGGCAGGAGATAAGAGGAGAGATAAAAGGTTGGAGGAACAGAAGAAGGGAGGGAGGCAGGGAGGGGGAGGGGAGGCTGCTGCAGCGTACAATGTTTACATGCACCAATACAGTTGTTGAACATGTCTGCTTACTTATGTCATTAGCTAGCGCTACTGAGTACGCACATACAGTGAATGATGGCACATGCAGATATCAACACACACCCACACACACACACACACACACACACACACACACACACGGAAACAGAGCAAACGAAAGTGATGACATGTTGGTAAAACAAAAGTATGTGTTTAGCAGTTAGATACACCCTATTCATGTTGGCAGATCTTAATCATGTTCAAGGTTTGCGTGTGTGTGTGTGTGTGTGTGTGTGTGTGTGTGTGTGTGTGTGTGTGTCCACCACATGAATAGACCTGTACTTTCATAAAACAAATGATAAATGAATGATTTAAAACAATAATGATACATTCAGGTTTGTGCATGTTTTACTCTTCTCATGCAACACAGTCTCACAAAACTTCACAAAATGACCATGAAATCTGAAACCCAAATGGTTTATGTGACGTTGAACATGTAATTACATATTGGTTACATGAAAAGGTTGTCTAAAACATACTTTTAGGAGAGTAAAACCACTTTGATAGTGAGGCTTTGGACACGTTTAACCATGCTAGCAGCATGGCAATGCTGACTGGTCAGTCCACCACTCTGATCCAGACTGAAATATAGCAACTATTGCATGGATTACCATGAACTTTGGTGCAGATATTCATATTTCCAAGACGATGTATCCTACTGACTTTGGCGATCCCCTGATTTTTCCTCTAGCGCCACCTTGAGGTTTTGATTGAAATGTCTTAACAGCTATTGGATGATTCTTGTTAAATTTGGTACAGACATTTATGTCCCCCTCAGGATAAATTGTAACCACTTTGGCGATCACCTTAACTTTTCATCAGGTCAAAATTTTAATGTGTCTGATACTTTGGTTTATGGTTTATGACATTCCATCAGTCTCAGATGTTTTTTTTTTTTGTGATGATTGACAAATGTTGCCATTGTCACTGTGAGAACGTTAGCATGCAGGCATTAGCATTTAGATCAAAGCAGCACTGTGCCAAAGTACAAGCTCACAGATCTGCTAGCATGGCTGTAGAAGACTTTCAGTCTTGTTCAGTGATTGACAATAAATACCTGAAAGCCAATTGTTCACTGTCTTTAAGTCCAAGTCATATTGTATTAAAATTAACTGAACACTTGCAAAATTCATGGTACAACAACTGTGGTACACTGCAATTATTTGGAAATAATGTGAATTTGATATAATTTGTACATGGGCTTTAATATGTAAAACAGGCGGTGGGCTGCTTTAAAACCTCTCCCTTATCTTGTGAAGTTTCCAGGATCATGTATGTTCTCATAAACCGTGTCAGCAGCCGAGCAGTGTCTCACTGTGTCCAGTGTGTCATATTCAGCAGATATGGAGTTGATATCAAGAGCCACGTAGGAGTCACAGTTGGGGTCAGGAGACCCGGCAACTGAACCAGCACATCTTCTGTTCTTGTT
Organism: Gadopsis marmoratus; assembly: GCA_036023855.1. Lineage (NCBI taxonomy): Eukaryota > Metazoa > Chordata > Actinopteri > Centrarchiformes > Percichthyidae > Gadopsis > Gadopsis marmoratus. The sequence continues at coordinate 21,585 of JAVQJF010092795.1, forward strand.
CTTCTTCTTGAGGACTAGTATAGTCACCATTATTGCAATAACCCATCCGGTGCAAACACTGGCTACAATAATTATAGAGAATGTAAACACGCTTTTGTCATTAGGAATAGGGCATTTGTTGAAGATTTGATCTGTGGCGTTCTGTGCATCACAGTCATGTGTCAAAGTCGGAACACTGTCCTTGTTTGATCCACTGCCAGGGATTTTACTTGGCCCCACACTGTCTCTGGGGCTATTCTGGACGTTGAGGTTGACAACAGACGAGGGTAGGTCTTTGTAGCCAATCATGGCGCAGACATATCTGCCGGAATCGTTGTTACTGATTGGGTCCAAAGACAAGAAGGGTGAGTTTGCTCTGCTGTCATTTAATTGCAGTGTGTTCTTGTACCAGATGTAGCCTAGGTTGGAGTTCAGGTTTGCAGCACAGGTGGAGGCACAAGTCAGCCTTATCCTCTCACCCTCCATCACTGTCCAATCTGCAACCAGCACATCCTGTTTCCTATCAAGCTTCTCCACCAAGATGCTCACAGGAGATGCAAAAATATGGAGTTTCACACCAGGGACACCATTACATGTCATGCAACGTCCTTTAAAAGTTCTAAAACTGTACACAAAATAGTAAATAGCTGCATCTCTCTTTGTTAAGTCTGTAAGATTAATTGTGCAATCATTTTTTCCATGTCCAAGGTGGTTCATTCGAGACGAATTCGCTGGCAAATGTTTCAAGGGTATAGGTTTCATGTTTTGATGCAATTGTTTGGACCACCCTGATATCGAGATTACCTGAACATTTTTGGGATAGGAGCAGGGAAACTCTACAGATGAGCCCTCTATGCCACAGGTTTCAGTGCGTTTGTAGGTCACACACCCGTGTGATGATAGGTGAACTGAAATTAAACACAAAGTGTACAGGCATTAAATGTTATGTTGCTTGATTAACACTCTTGGGACCATGAGGTGATTTCCCAAAGCTTTCTAACATTAACAGCAAGGATGTGATGCAATCTGTACCTGCCACAGGAAACAGCACCAGAAAGAAGGCCCAAAATACATTTCCTGCTGCCTTTGCCCCCATTGGTGCTTCAAATGCACTGCACCAAAATTAACAAAGAAAAGGCATATGAAGGGAAAGATACACACTCTAAGCCAAAACCGCTTATATTTTAGCGTTTAGGGGAAAATCTCATGCAAAGAAATTATAAAGTTGCCATCCAGAAACTAGAAATGTTAATAATAAGTGAAGACTTACTGTTCAAGCAAAATAAAATCACAAACAATTTAGATAACTACAAAGAAAATACAGGGTTCAGTTCAAATTCATTGTCTTTAGTAACTTACCAAACTCTTAAGATCAAGCAAAACTTTTAAAATCCTCCACAATTTTATGTCTTAGATTAGAAATAACATGTTACAAACACCGCAATTTATAATAACATTACCGCTTAGACAGTCGTGCAGTCCGGTCAGTGATCATGGAAACGCTTCAGCAGGTTTGTTGTTGTGATTGGATCAAATAAATACCTGATGACGTGGATGTGGAAGCCCCCGGCTCAGTTACATCATCAACAGCACATATATGGTTTGCACACAAATGCCCAAATTTGACTCGATGAAGCACCACTAGACATCAAAAGTGTTCTTGTTATTTGCTGAGAGAAGTGTGTATCCTCTCTCATCGTTACTATTTAAGAATACATTGAAAAACATTTAAATGCATGCTACGCTCTGTAGTTTTAATGTAATAGCTTAATATGCATCCCACAAAAGTTTTTCTTTAATAACTAGGGCTGGGTTTTGAACCTCAAAAATGGTACCAACTGAAGCATTTCCGTAGCATCACGTTTTCAGAACTGTCAATCACCAGAAATTGGCATCAAATGGCTGCCAAAGTTTTTACCATGTAAATTATTCAGGTAAAACCTTTGTATGACTGCATGTGCTTAGACAACATTTAACATTTTGCGTCCTTTTGTTAAATGAAGCATAGAAAATCATGTTCAAACTTCTCAAAGCAAGGTATCAAACAGTATAATTTTGGTATCAGTAACTTAGGTACTGCATCACACTAGTAATAGTACATTTATACATTTTTCAAACAGTACCAAACTTCTATTATACTGGAAAAATATATTTTTGTTAAAGTTGCCAAGTAATTTAAAGACACAGACTCTACAGATTTGTTCAAATAGGTCTGGCGTTATGCTGTTTCTCTTGGTTAGAGAAACCACTAGAAATTAAGCAAAAGTAAGAACGAGGATGCTATATTCCTACATAAATAGCTACATTCCTGAAAATAGCAACAGAAAAATGGCAATACGGGTGGATGAAATTGACACAGCTGTACAAGTTTTTGTAAGTCGACTTATAGAAATAACATCTTTTAAAAGATTTTGATCAATATGAAAAACATGAACTGCTCCTAGCAACAGCAGCTTTCTTATCGACTGAAAATGATATTAGTGGGACAGAATGCAACAAAATTACACGTCAGTCTGATTATCAGGCTAGCTCAGGCAAGTGTTGGCACACTGGACTGTGTTCCTGCACTGGGAGACTAAATGTGAGCTGGCTGTGGCTCATATGGCTGCCAGATTTGGCTACATTTTGGGCCAGTTTGGGCTGAAATTCCAGCTAGTGGCACTTAGATTAGCTTTGTGTACCTGAGCCCATTGTGTCGTCACATTCATCACCTACTGACACATGTCTGGTAACACTGCATTGCCAGATTTAGACCAAAGTTGTGACAAGTCATTATGGCTTCCTGGGCAACATTAGAAAACTCTGGTTGCATTGAGATTTTATGTGTAAATGACTGAAAATAGAAACAGAAAATATGACCGTTTAAAAAGATTCCATCACTGTGCAAAGGCATTTAGTGATTATTATCAAATAGAATAGATTGTTTGATCACTCGAAGGAACTACTTGCTGTACTTACTTAGCTGTGCATAATATTTTAATTTATTGTTTACACTCGTGGCTGATATTCTCTGGATGCCTCCTTGCCCACAACATACTCCACATTGCCTACATGCCCAGGCAACAGCTCTGTCACGAGCCGCAACGTGAATGTCTTAGCCACTGCCAGACCAGTGAGATGTGAGTAAGTGCTGAAATAGTCATGACAAGAATATGCCAGTTTGATTATGCTGAGTTTGACCAATGTGCTTCATTACATGCTTATGATTTCTTTTAGGTTAAATAACCCTAACAGGAGAAATGCACTCACACAACAACTATGCTGAATTGTTGTGGTGTGGACATACAAAAGAAAAGTACATGATGCTGTTTGTCACCTACATCCCTACACTTCCTCTGTTATTTCTGAACAAAAAAACCCTATTACGCCTTCCTGTTAATGAAATACTCTGTTCTTTGGAACTCACACAGGATAAACTTTAACAGTCTTTTAACAGTACATTGAAATGAACTAATATGACAATATTTGCCTATATTTTGATGTAATTTGGTAAACGTTATCTGGAACTGTAATGAAAACTTTAAGGTCTGTTAAACTGAGGGAAAGATTTGGAACTCAATTAAGATAGATAATAAGATAAAAGCACAAAAGGTAGAGTGAAATGCTTTTGATGGAAAGATATAATCAGAGACAAGAACTTTACTTTTAATTGTCCAATATATTTTTGGTTAAAAATACAAGCAGTACATGTTCAGGATTTGCATGAATCAAAGTGTCTCTACTCCTCATTGTCTTTACTGGATATTCGATTTGTATCATTCTCCTCCTGCTTCCAGTTCTGTTATACAAAGCAAACGGTGTGCGTTTTGATTTTGGACATTTTTGCAAGATGGGAAAAAAAGCCTCCAGGTCTTAGAGAGATGACAAAGATGGATTCCTGCACTGACGGGTAAGCGTTGAACTGACAGGTGTTTGACTTCATTCTGGAGCTCATGAAACCACACTTCAATTTCTCTAGCATTGTGCATGCCAACATTAGCATCTTGGAATATGCGGAAATGGTGCACTAAAATGGCCTCATAGTCCTCACCTGTTATAAAGTCATGCAAAGGAACTAATGGACCCAATATACTCTCATGCCACCTATAAGAGAACCTTGAAGACAGCTCATTAGATCCTCTTACTCCTATCTGTTGCTCAGGGCTCTGGGTTTTGAGGTCCTTACACCAACTGCATCTTTGTATGTTGGCCTTGGTAAGAGGCAGTTTGTGAATGGCAGCCCTGAATACGACGCTCACACTTGCACAGTGTTGATACTGTGTTGTGAGGTTCATTCAAATCTGCGGTGAATTTTGACACTGTATTTCTATAGATTTTAGCAGCTTTCCTGTTACAGCAAATGTTTGTCTATCTCTGTGGCTGAGCTTTGACTTGAAACCACTTTAACTCTTGGCCCCTTTTCATCCATTAAATGAATGCATGAAATCATTTTGCAGCTTTTGTGAGCGTTGCACGCGTAGATGGGGCTCATGTTAATCATGAAAACCACAAACTAATAGGGACTCAAAATGGCAACATAAAATCGTTCTGGGGATTTTAAATTTATGACAGCTTTTTTTTTAGCTTTATTTTTTATTCATCAGCCCTTTAATGAAAGTAAACACGTGAAAATCATTTAATCATGGCAACACAACAGCAGCCATATACAGTAACAGTTTCAATCCCGTTCAAGGAAACTGACAGGTATATTTTCACCCTCCAGTTCATTTCGGACAAAGCAGTCCTAGTGATTGACATGTTTTTACATGTGTTGTTCAGAGTCAGAATCGTGCATCCAACTATATCTAAATGGTCATTTGATCGCAAAGGGCCATGTCATTTTTTAACATCTACAAATGTTTATTAGCCAATAGTTTTTTCACTTAGATTATTACATCACGTTAGATTTAATTTACATTAGATCAGGCGAATGCACTACTTTCACTGCAAGCACACACACTTTTATTCACACTACACTATGTCGTAGAGGTGGAAATGACCAATCACTGATTTCGGTCAGTTCGGTGCAAAGGTTCATCACTGCATATGTAGTTTGTTCAACACATCGCTGTACAAGTGCACTTTAGTATAAACTGCGGTGATTGAACGCATCATGGTTCATAATGTTTGGCACTGACTTTGACCAACCTCCATCATCATTCAGTTCAGTAAAAAATTAGGCCAATGCGAGCACTGTTTATACGGTTAATAGCTCAGTAGCCAGCTATTAGCGACAGAGTAAACACATCATTGTTTCCATGGCTTTTAGTAAGCCTTGAACCAGGAAGTAGTCATGGCTGAGAGCAGTGAGAGGAGTGCCACTGCCAAAAGCAACTGATTCATTCAGTGACGATGAGGATTCAGCATATTCAGTTCAGTTTGCCTGAACCTGTATCTGTGAGCCAATCACACGTTAGCTTTGTCGGTGTATGGCGTGCTGATGTAGAGGTGGGAGGCAGGCTACTTATGATGATGGCTTCCTTTCTTTTACATAGTCTACCCCCGGACACATCAATTCATTATCGTGTTACTGTCACACATTAGCCCACTGGCCGGGAAAGCAAATGTTCCTCCGCAAACAATCAAAACCAAGAATAAACCAATGAATTCATTTATTCCTGAGGCGATGGCAGAGAAAAGCCCGTGAAAACACAACCAAACACCAACCATTATTCAGAGCAGAAGCAAAGCCAGCTGGTTTGAGTTTATATCTCTATGTGCATGTAATTTGTGCTGTACTTCATCCGACTACTGTGTAAACACATTTTAATACACTGTGGGGGGGGGGAGAAGAACATCAGGACAGGGATAAGTGTCGTGGTCGCGTTCACTTGTGTCTCTTTCTTTGCTCTCGCTCTCTCTCTCTCCATGTCTTTCCTCCCTCTCCGATTCTTTTGGTATGTTGATGGATACAGCACACTCAGCAATATTTCAAGGAATGATAGAGATGCAAAAAAAACAAAAAAGCCTTTCATGGCAAAACAAACAGGCTTCGAGCTGCTTAGGCTTGTGTTGACAAATGGGGAGGGAGCCTTAAGTACAGTCAGAAATGGCAACGTGAATCCCCTGAAGAATAGAGAGGAAAAATCCGACTACTTGGTTAGACCATAACCATAACCATAAGGCTGGGTAAATCTCACACTGACACACACACACACACACACACACACTCACACACTCACGCAGTCCTTTGATGAGCCCGAGGCCTAGAGGGAATAATGGTTAGCAACCTGAAAAATGCCCTCATCACAAAAGGCGTCTGACAGTAATAAATGAAATAGTTGAGCCAAACACATTAATCCATGCCGGTGCTTCTGTGCGTGTGTTTGTGTGTAGCTCACTCTGTGTGCGCGTCGCCTGTTTGTGCATTTGTCTACATATCGCTGCTGGTATTTGTGTGCGTCTACACACACGCGCGCATGCATACAAGCCAGAGAGAGAAAGCGAAACAGCTGCTTTAGCGCAAGAAAGTGAGAGGTAGTAACACGCTGTCAACGCAGATACTCGTCACGCTCTTCAGGCTACTTCACACCGAGCAAATGTGGAAAACACTGTTTACGTATGAAAACAATGTACCGTCTAGAGGTTTCAGACTTACATTTTATGATTATGATTTTATGATTTTTTTATTCATATTAAACCACCTAAGTTTACCTGACAAGGACCTCTTGTGGCTGAGTTACGTGTGACTGTATAAAGGCAGAAGTAGCTTGATGTTGTAGAGCCACAGAACATCTTAGATCGGAGGTTATGGATTAGGGTGGATGGTTGGGTCAACATGTGCAGTCAATCAATCTGGTCGCTGTCAACTGTTTCTTAAAACCATGACCACGATCTTTCCCAAACCTTAAAGGAATGGTTTGACATTTTGGGAAATACGCTTATTTTCTTTCCAGCGGACAATTAGATGATGAGATCGATACCACTGTCATATTCATCCATTAAATTTAAGACTATACCTTAGCTTATCTTAGTTTATCTTAGATTAGCGCAAAGACTGGATACAGGCGGAAGCAGCTACCGTGGCACTGTTGAAAGGCAACAAAATCCATCCGGCTGCTGCACCCAGTTTACTCATCATAGATAGTACTACTCAGCCAAAACAGTTGTATTTCTTCTGTGGTTCTTGAGGAGCTTACTCAAGACTGATCTTGGCTTGGGCTTGGAGACTACAAATATGAAGTTCTATCGATCACTGTAATATAATGTAACACTATGATCATTACATTATAGGAACTGTAGGATCCAGCATTTTTGCAGGTCGGCCCATATAATGACTAAAACTCAGGCCATCACGGCCTCTGCTGCGTCCATTTAGACCGTTCTTTCTTTCATCTGTCTCTTGCATGTCCCCTAAGCTTATGGAAGTGAAATACTAAATTGTTGCCGTGCCCCTGACACACACTAACCAGGCTTGCATAGTTGCTTTCCAAAGGCTCAGTTTTCCTTATCCACACTAAAATTTATGGCCTGTGTTTTCAGATTCATCCACCCTGGAGACCATTTTTTAAAAGCTTAGTTTTCAGGTGTCAATGACGCCGGCATAGAGGAAAGTTAAATATAGCCTACTTAGTTTTGACACTCTCTTGTCTACATCGCTCGCCCAATTTTGCATGTTTGGCCTCCCACGTCTTCTTTCACTCTCACTTTTCTCATCTCTCTATCACTTTCTAAACTGTATACATTTTTTCTCTCTCTGTGTCTTTAAACTGTGTATTTTTACTCACCATTTGGCCTCACCTTGTTCTTCCCTTCACTCTCTTTGCCTTCGCTCTCTCTCTCTCTCTCCAAACTGTGTATATTTGGGTCTGTCTGTGGGGAGTCAGGGGTCATTATTAATCTTGCTAGCTCTCCTAGCTTCAGGCATAACAGCAGGGCAGCATCTGTTTGTGTGTGTGTGTGTGTGTGTGTGTGTGTGTGTGTGTGCATGCGTGCGTGCGTGTGTATAAGTGAGAGGGAAAGAAGTGGTTGCGAATGAGTCAGTTACGCTGTTCGAGTAAAGGTGAGGTGTGGGAGAACATGTTTTTGTGAGTGCATCGTCTGTATGCCGTTTAGGTGTGTGAGCATGTGTGTGTGCGTGTGTGTTTGAAGGAGAAGGAAAGTGCATTTTGCCATGATGGATCATGAGAGACCCACATTCTTAATGCACACTCGCACAAGACAGACACCCATGAGAAATGAAGGGGAGAGAGGGAGCGGAGAGAGGGAGGGAGAGAAAGAGAGAGGTGATGAGGAAACGAGAGAGCGAGAGCATCAGAGAAAGGAGAGCGAGAGAGCAGGGAGAGTCCCTATTCCTCCTGAACTCATTAACCGTTGTCCTCTCTGCCCTCCCTCCCGCACTCCCACAATGCCGAGCAGCGGCGTGCATCAATAATGCCGGTGACAGCACGAGGGGGACAGGTCAGACAAGCAACCGCCATCTCCCTGGCAACCACCACTACGGCCACCATTGCCACGACAACAATTGCCGAGCGTACACAGGGGGTATCCCGCTGGCCCAGCTCCCCTCCTGCAGCCGCCGTGCAGTGAAGGCCGCCGTTCCTGCTGCTGCTGGATCAGAAGCAAGCTAAATCCGCAGCATGGCTCCGGCATAGGATGAGGCGAGAAAAAGCTGACTGATCTCGATTCTGAGGTGAACTGAATGGACAGGAGATTCAATCTGAGCCGTGTTTAGAAGCATTATTCAACGATTCAAGAGGAGGAGGAAGGAGCAATGGGTGTTCTGGTGGCAGAAATGCCAAAAAAAGAGTCACTGTAGCTGGTCTGTCAGGCTCACGAAGTATCGCTAGCTGCATGGAAGACACAGTTTCAAGAAAACAGTTGCCCTTCATTGTCAAAAATCAAGTGTACATGTGCATACAGAATAACTCGGGTTAAATAAGCCTGATGGTTGCCAGTAATATTTGGTCATTCATCTGCCTCTGCAACTTGTCTTGATCGTTAAACCAGCATTATAGTTCATATTTTTTGACATTAACACTGTATGAAATGACTATGTAATGTGAAAGGGGTTGCTCACAATGCTTAAATCATGGCGACGTGATTCCCAACTCTGCAGCTCCTACAGAGCTTTTGAGTTTTGTTTTACTGACTGTCGTCCTCCATAGGCAGCTGCTCAGCAAAGACAGCTGTGATCATTCTGTCCATTCTCAAAGCTGACTGTAGTTTCTGATAGAAGTCTGAACACCTCAACATTTGAACCAAGCTCTAAGACCAATTACTTTGTTAACATTCAATATCTCCTAGAATAGCTCCCATTAGGTTTTGACAGCGCACCAATGTCAAAGCTTTTAAACTGTTAGGAGCAAACATGCATGTTTCTGGCACTGAGAATCACAATTTTGTAATTCAACAAGTTTAAAGTTTTTTGCGAGCTTCTTATATAGTGGGTGCCCCACTTTTTACACACTCAGTACGTTTTGCATTTTTTAAAAGAAGTATGCCCGATTGCACCTAATTGAACATGTTCAACTTCGAGACAGACTCTCTCGTATTTGGTCTGTTGAGGGGAAAAATTAAATAATGTACTAGAAAAGCAAGACGCTTGTTCAGCAGCATCTATCAAACTTGTGCCAATGGATAAAATCATGATAAAAATAAAAAAGCACATTCACAGTGAAATGTAATCCAGCCAGTTTGTGCATTGAAACACAAAATCATGGTTTCTTCATGAGATCCTTTAACCTATTTTGCTAGGCAGGAATACAAATAAATGAAGCCTTGTGAAAAAGCATTGCCCACTGACAGGAAAGGTTGTGTGTGTGTGTGACATCACTTTTCTTTCAGTTTATAGACTTGAGATGAGATAGTTTTTACCACTGCAACCTTGTTTGTAACAGTGGTTCATCTCAGCTGCAAAGATTACAGCATAACTAAACTGCAACTGCATATTTAGTGTTGTATTAATCCTTAATAAGACATTCGTACATTTTAGTAATGTATACTAGTTAGAAGCAAAGTAGATAGATAGATAGATAGATAGATAGATAGATAGATAGATAGATAGATAGATAGATAGATAGATAGATAGGGGCCAGAGGCTATACTCTCACACATAAAATCTGATTAAGCTCCCTTGCCTGTTAATCTTTAGTAATATAATTAATTCATTAAAGGTTAATGGTCCTGTCTCTGCAAAGCTGCACATATGAACATAGACACGCGCGTGTGTGTGTTGCGGTGCATGTCCAGTATAGAAGGCGAGCGACGGGGCTGCCTGCGAGCAGAAAGTGAAAAAAAAAACAAACAAGAGAGACAGACCGAACAAACGGCTCCGGGAAATTGGCGATAAAACGAATGGGAAGATCCTCGCCCAGAGACGTCGCCGCTGCGTTAAATATCATATCTAGTAATCGTGTTTTGGGTTGTTGTTTTTTCTCCTCTCGTATGTTCGGGCCGTTAAAGAGGATGCGACACGTCAGATCCGAGTTCACGCGCCTCCCGGTAGATGTGAAGCGGCGGCGGCGGCTGCCCACGAGAGCCGCGGAGATCGCGAGAGGGATATTTCCTCTCCTCGCGGACGGAAAAACAAGGCGAGGAGGGGCGGGGCGGAGGGGGTTGATTGCTGCAGCTTGGCCAATGACGCAGTAAGAGCCTCCGACGGGGCGGGTCTCAGCCAATGAGAGCGCGAACGAGGGCCCGGGCCCCACGTGGGTGCTGAGTGCCAAACAACAACGGAGCGGGCTTTAGGCCAATCACGGGCGCGCGAGGTGTTAATCTTGACGCGGATTGGCCCGCTGTTTTTCACGGGGTCCTCTCACTCATCACGTTTAGCCCGCTGTTATTAACTCTTTCCTGCCACACAGGAAGGAGCCGCGCTGCCCATAAAGCACGAAACCCGCACTGCAATAGCCAAATGTGAATTAATGAATGATTCAGAGGCGGTTTGTTTTTAGAAACGCGACACGTCAGTTAATCCGGACCGCTTCAAAGCCTCGTTGCAGGCACATGTAACGAAAAGCGAGGTGTAATATTGCCGTACGGTGCTGGAGCACACGGGGCGGACAGAGAGCAGCGCGTGTTCCGCCGGTCATAATCAAATCAGCGTGCAAGAAAACCATAGGGATTAAAAGCACATGAGACGTGCATGCTTAGCAGCGAGGTATAACCCACATTCACACGTTCAGGCTCTAAACTTGTGGGTCAAAGCTGCTCCTGTTGTGCCATGTACCGCCTGCGCTACATGGCAGAGAAACACACTCGGGTGACTGGAAATGATTGAAACGGGGGGGGAAACACTCCCCTCCCAGCCCTCGTGTTTTAATTGCACTGATGTTTTACAGTTGATAACGCTTCACGTGCTGCTGACGCCTTTCAGTTTCTGCGAAGTCGCCCCCGCCAAAAAAAATAAAAATAAAAATAAAAATAAAAGCAGGAGACATTAAAAGCAGCCATTTTAAATAGCAGTAAAGTCCGTCCCTCCTACGCTATGCAGCCACACAGGCACCAACAATGACAAACCAAGCATCAATCTTCTCTCTCGTTTTTAACCTCCAAAAAAATATATATAGGCGAGCGTCTTATAACAGGAGCCAAAGTAGAAGACTGACACCGCCCCTCAGTGGTGGCTTTGGGAATTACAGCTGCGAGTATGCCCGTTCAAGGTGTGTGTGTGTGTCAAAGTGTGAAACAGCGATTAAAACGTTTGTTTTCTTAATGCAGTTCCTAATTGAATCGTTGTATCGACTTTAGCGAGAAGACGTTGATATAAATGTTCATGGGCTTTCAGTGGTGCATATCATTTCTTGCACCGCCTGGAAGAGGAAGAGGTGGAAAGAGTTGATGGACAAGTAAAAACCTTTTTTTTGCCATTTTCATGCTGGGAACAGGCTCGAAAGTGTGTGGTTGGTTCATTTGCAGTGAAATATGTCATTTCAGTCAGATAGCAATTGCAGTCATTGAAGCTCTTATGGGTGACAGCATCCTCAGACGTTTTTTCACCTGTTCTCAACAGTCATTCTTGTAAAAACATAAATACAAAAAGCAACACGTGACTGCAAGAAAAGATAGGCTTTTTCTTTCTAATGTTGTGTGTTCTTATTGCAGATTTTGTTGAAAAAGAAGATGCGAATTCAGGGTTAACAAGTAAGAGCCATTAGAGTGTCAGTGTCAGGTTTAAAGTTTCTATGCAAACATTTTTTTAATTGTTTAACACCTCAAATATGCCAAAGCAGTTTGGCTTATCCCCTCTCCTTTCCCTTTTACCTTTCATTTCTGACATGGTTGTCATACAAAACTAGTTCTTGCTTCCATAACCCTTAGATAGTCATGTTTAACTGGGTAACAAGTTGCCATGTAATGTATACTCCCAGTGAGTACAATCAACCGATGCGAGTTGATCTTCATTGAGACTGACTCATAATGTGTCAAGGAAGGAAACAGACAAAGACATGAACAAGGCAATACAGCAGCAAAACCCCTTGCAGCTTGTTTTGCCGTGCTTTTGCAACAGCAATAACAAGGAGAACCAGTGGACTCAGATTGATCCAGCTGATCTCTTTCATTCAGTTCACAACCTCTGGAATTGAACTGGAGACGAGAGAGGGGGAGGGGGGGGTGAGAAAGACTTAGAAGGGAAAAAAAGGGAGAAGAGGATGACTGGAGGAGGAAACTGAGGACGAATGTGGAAGGGAGACTGTGTGTTTGTGGATGTGTGTGTTGGAGGGGGTGTCTGTGGGAGTAGGGGGGCACTGTGGGGTATGAGGCAGCACCCCGCAGTCCCAAGTAATGGCAGAATAGAACTTAATAGGGTAGAAAAAGGCTGGAGGCTGTTAACTCAGAAACGGTCATTGTGAATTCCCCATTCTCTCTCTCAGTCACTCCCTTCCCTCTCATCCCTTCTTCCATTCACCCTCTATATCGTTAACTTGGTTTCCCCGTTGCCTGCCTGGGTAATTTTCCATTTCTCCCTCCGTCTCCCTACATGTTAACCCGTCTCCCATGGTTCACCTTTCAGCTGTTTCCCCTTCTTTTCCTCTTTCACCCCCTTCTCCTTGTTCTTCATCTGCTCCTCCTCCACTACCCCTTTTCCTCTCCTCTTAGCCTTCACCCTTACCTCCTCCCATCCTTCCCTGCCTCATCTCTCCCTTCCCTTCTCACCTCCCTCCTCCTCCCTCTGTGTCTCCTTGGAGGAGATGTAATGATAGCTATTTGAGTGTCATCAGAGGACCGCTGTAATGGCTTCTAAAGCACCATCCCACGGTTGCCACGGTGAACCTGGCACAGCCGCCGTCCCAGAATAAGGGGTGAAAAAAAACAACATCTGGTTGGCTATCGACAGGCGTCACCGTGCCGACGGCAGCAGGAGTGTCGGCACATCAGCAGACAATGACGCTGCCCCCAGGGGCCACAGAGAGCGAGCTAATGATGCGTGGGATAGGATACATATGAGGAGGAAGTACAGTAATAGTGATAATAGTGATAGTAATGAAAATAATAGCACTGGTAACAATAATAGTATATGACTTTTTTGATTTGTGAGCACTGTCTCTGTCTTCTCCCATCTCCTGTGTGTAGTATGTACGCATGCATGTAACTAGAGAGAGAGAGAAAAAGCAGATGTGTCTCTGATGAGGATTTCAGGTATGCAATTGTGAGGATCTGATTTTCAATTCATTTGTGTTATTTTAAAGATAAGGAGTGTTGAGTTCTCTGAATTACACACACATATGCACACAGGTGCACGCTGCAGCTCCTCTTACCAATAGGAGATCTGATTATGTGTCCAAGTAGAGAATAAGCACAAACGGTGATAGTGAAGTGATTTATACACATAATTACGTGTGTTTATGAAGAGACAGACTGGAGTGTCTTTCAAATGCTTTTGTCTTAATGGACTTGGCGTGAAACTGCAACCTTATATTACCCTGCTAATGCCCTTAAATGTCCCTTTAATGACTTACTTTGAATTGCACTTGTTGAAAGAAAACCTAAACCTCTCAAATCTTGAACGTGATTTTTCGGGGGCCTGTGTTGGGCCTGCTGTCTGCAGAGTGGTCACACCCTCTGATGGTTAAGCAATAGAGCCCAGTGCTGTACATCAGTATGAAATAAGTCAGTAAAGAGCCTGTATGCTTCACTGTGCCAGTCAGTTTCAATAGCAGGTTGTTCTTTTATTTATCTTAGAGCAATACTCAATAAAAATAATATATTTGTCCTCATCCTATAATGACCAATCATAACTTGGCAGTATTGCAATTTTACTAATCATTAAGGGTTTTTAATTGCATTTTAATGAATATTTTCCTTATAATTTGGCCATTTTTAAAACACTATGACACCCATAGACGTGACAGCATCCACTTAGGTATGAATCATCTGTAGGCCTCTGGAATTCTCTCTCTGAAATAAAGCATTTTGTAATAAAAAACATCATTTATGAATTGTTATAATTAAAAGACCATTAAGAGACCATGTTATATACGAAAGTGATACTTTTTTTCATATTAAGACATTTGGATAGATCATTTTGAAATCCGTTTTCTTCTGCTGAACCAGTAGTCTGTTCCCGTCATCTCTGCAAAAGTTTTGCCATAATAGTTACATACTGTAGGGACACGATTACCCATATTAATACAGATTGTAGGTCCATTCATTTAGCCTTATTACAGCAAAGAGAGAGATTCACACTTGAAACAGGGAAGCTGATGTCAAGTCAGCATCTCAGAAATGTGGGATGTCCGTCTGTTTAGTGTTCACACACTCAATTACAGCACTCATGTCTTTCACTTTGTGTGAGAGAGTTTCTGTGTACGCGTGTGTGTGTGTGAGACCCTCATTGTTTATCACATTTTGCGTAAAGCACGGCAGTTCATGCCTCGGTCAGGAGGAGTAAATCTTTGGGTGGATGGTGTTTGCTATGAACCCTGGGGCCCACCCCTGACCTTTGTGTGTTTGTGTGTGTGTGGTGATGGTGATGACATGTATGTTGCTGTGGGTCAGTGAGTCTATGCGCATGTTTATAGCCATTGACAAGAAGAGGGTGGGGGTGGGGGGGCGTGTGTGTGTGTTAGGAGAGTGGGGAGGGTAGATTAGCCAGGTTGGGATGATTCGGTTTGGATTAGATGGATTCAGGAACAGACACGTCTGTTTACTCTGCAAAGAAGACTTATAATAGGCTGATTGGCAAGGTTGATTACTCGCACACACACACATGTAGGCACACATGTTGCACACACACACCCCATATGTTGATTAGCTTATTATTGTTGCCTTTACAACACTTGTCATCTCCTTTCCCTTCACTTGTATCCCAAATTCAGATCTAAAGTCCGACTCCCTCGGCCTCTCAGACACATTTCCCATAAAGACAGACCCAGAGAGCTTGCAATCAGAGAAGGTGTGTAACTAAAACCCCAGCATAGGCAAGTAAGTGGAGCCTCACTCAGGCAACTACCCCAAAGGCACAGGTAGTGCTCTGGTTACCCGGGGCTGTGTGTGTGTGTATGTGTATGTGTGTGTATGCATTGTTTCTACTCACCTGTCTTTATATGTCACAGAAAGAGGTGAAGTGCAGAGCTCAGCGGCAAAGAAAGGCAGCATTATACACATGGCAGCTGAGAGAAAGGCAGAGAGAGAGGAAGAGAGGATGGGAAGAAAAAGCGACAGAGAGAGGCTCAAGATTGGAGAAGCAAGGACCCTTTGTTGCTGAGTTCAGTTGGGATGGAGAGCTTATGTCTAGGGAAAGAGTGAAGGAGTCTGTCAATGTGCTACCATAAAATTTGCAGGACCACTGAGGACGTTCTTCTTCACTGATCAAACCTTTGTCAGACAAACGAGGAACCTGGACTTCAAGGAAGGTGAAGAAGAGGGTCAGAGTATTCGATGTGATCCAAAGGTAGTAGGCAAAGGATCCAAAGGAGGGGCAAAAACAAAACCCCAGGGAGGGCTTGTCAGGGGGGACCAGGTGATTGAGCCTTCAGGGTGAATAACAAGTCAAGCAAGAAGAAGAGTGAGGCTGGACGAGAGAGCACTGTTCAACAAGAGAGAGAGAGGGAGAGGGTCGACTACAAAAGTGGAGATAAGCGTTCGAGAGCAAAATTAGCCTTCAGAATAAAAGAGAGGTTGACGTCGGACTGAAGAGAGATCAGGGTTGATTAGGGTGAGGAGAGGTAGTGGTGGAGAGGAGCTGGGAGACCCGATCAACAACGCGAGAGCTAGCAAGAGAAGGCGAGAAGAGAGAAAGAATTACAAGAGGACATTGGGAGAAAGAAGCCTCTTAAATCTGGGAGCTGGAATTAGAGTCGCAGAAACTGCAGAGGGGAAGCCACAAAACCACAGTAAGTAAATTAGGAGGCTGTAGCTGGAAAAATGTATAATGAAGCCATGGGTGGGGGAAGGAATTTGTGGTCTTTGGAGTACTTTATATACTGCACCTTAATGCATTGCTTTCCAGTCTTTAATACTTCTTCCTTTCATCATTCTCCATGACTTCACCTCCTTCCTTATTGCTCACTTCTTCAAAAAAACTTTATTCCCCCTTTTTTTATGGATCCTGCATCCCATGTCAGGTCTATTTACCTCTCTCTTTCCCACCGTTTCCCCCATCCCTAACTTGTCTCACCCCTTGTTCTCCTTCGTGTCTCTCACATTCCTGAATCCACAGGTGAAGATGCCTGCTAATGGGAACCGTCCATTGAAGTTGCAGTTTGGTCTAATCAACCACGAAGGTCGCTACCTCACTGCCGAGACATTTGGCTTCAAGGTACAAACATGCCATCCGATATAAAAGGAGATTTGTAACATTCCTTGTGGAGTCCTTAAAAGACCATAATATGAATTAAAATTACATGACATGAATGGTTGAGGATATTACTAAATCAGTTAATTGCATAAGTCGTGAGATTTTTAAAATCAAAAGTCGCGCATCGACAGTGAATGGTTGAGGATATTACTGAATCAGTTGAATGC